>JAQIXT010001084.1:0-19212 GCA_034700445.1 Stenotaenia linearis | reverse complement strand
TAGCGTCAATTTCAGCCCGGTCCCTTGATTGACGCTATAAGCGGGTTCGACTGTATATATATATATATATATGTATATATCGGAGCTCTTATTTAGCATCACGCAAGGTGAAGTACCCAGGGAGAACCACGAGGAGGTAGAAGGATGGATTTGTTTTCGTCTGTGGCCACGCCCACGTACGCAACCAACAATATCAAAAATACATAGACTCCAGATCGACATTCGAAGCTTTCGACTGGAATCGGAGACAACCGACGAAACAAAAACCAAGGAGCTTTTAGCGTCGTCTTGTTTCTACCGGTGCCACAGGTTCCATTTATGCGACTCCGGGGTCGTGGAGCTTTAGACAATTAGTTTGTTTACAAAGTTGGTGTCGCAGGAGCTTTGTCGGGCTTAAGTAATCTTAATTATGGATAAAGAACGTCGGACAATTAAATGCAATAAGTGGAAGCGAATTAACCGAAGAAACGTGGAGGACGAATCGCTTTGTTTATGCGGGTAATTGAAAAAGGAAAGGAAAAAATAAGATGGGAGATGATATAGAGGAGTAAGTAATGATTTCCTCACTGTTGATTACTCAAGTTTGACACCGTGATGGATGATGATATTACGAAGAGATGAAACAGGGTCATTTTCTATTCAACGCTAAATGACGTTGGAGGTAATGCAATGTCATAGAAAGTGAAAATGGAATGCAATCAGTTGTTTCTAAGGAATGTGCAAACTTGTTAATGTTCCAAAGTTTCTTCGGCTATCTCAATATACTAATAGCTCCTGGAACTTGAGCGAAAGTCCAATAGACTCGGCGGCACGGCGTTTGGGACCAAAGATGATCGAAAACTATATGTAAAGGCAACATTTGTTTAAGATGAATTATTCATTCTTTCTTGCCCAGGCAATGCAGCTGGAATTTGATCATTAAAAAATTACTGAAATTCACCCGAGGAAAGTCACGAAAGCTTGCGGAAGCTCAAGCAAAAGGAATACAAACCATTTGGATTTTTTCACAGAAGTTTGGTTTTAAATTTGAAGAGTGTTGCTGGTGATGACATTTAAAAAGACTAGATGATGGTGGGACTTGTGTAGGATGATGAGGGTTAATCTGGAGAGAGGCTGGTAGTTGGTCGGTGTTATCTCCGAAATTTATCGCTGTTTGAAATGAGAGAAGTTGAAGCCTTGAGCATTTAAAATTCAGTTAAGGAAAAAGAATTCCAAGATTGCATGCTTCATCTTTCTTGTTGCTCCAGGTTCTCACACACAGACTCACATACCCACACCCCTTGTTCAAACATAAAAGAATTTTGTACACTTTGCTAATTGGAACCAGAGGTTTCAAAGGAAAACTCAACTTTTGTTATACAAATTCAACCAATTTAATTTGACAATTTCCTCTTCAGTAAATAATCATCTTTTGTCTGATACTTTTTCACTATTATTATTATTAGTATTCGCAAGGGAAGCCATTAGCATGATTAAGTTTCATGGTCAGGGTGTTTCTCATTTATGCAGACTAAGCTTCTTATTTTAGAAAAGATGTGCAGATGAGCAATCGATAACTATTTTCTTCCTCTGATTGAGATGGAAGGTTTTAGGGAATTAAAATTTTTTTTTACCTGGAAAATCCTTAGTTTAATTGAATTGCTAGCAAATATTGTTATAATAGGAATCGATGAACTGTTTTTTCAAACTCCTATTGTTGCATTATTCTTTTAATGTCTAATTATTATTAAATCACTCTAGAATGTGGTAACTTCACTTACAAAAATTCCTCTTAACGTTATTCGGACTGTATGGTTTTATATCAAATGTATTTACAAAGTTTCTTTGTTTTAATTTATAATTTCAAATATTATTGTAATTTATTCAAACAATCACTTTTGTAATAATCAATTTATTAACTGTGGTGATCAAGAATTGTGTCCGTTGTCACTGATGATTTTTCATGGAAAACCAAATCTGAGCGCAACGTCGTACATACATTCCATAATTCTCTGTGTCGTTGCTTTGCGTAATGCATACAGTTCTGGCCATCTGAGCAATACAATCTTTTATACGAAGTTGTAATTCTTACAACATTAAAGGTACTCAAATCTATTGCATCATATTTACAACTTTTAGGCTGTATATCTGTACCGTCGGTCTTCCAAGAACGCGCTAAGTAGTTTCTCGGTATTCGGTCGACGTTCTACGGACCACATGGTTTTGTATGGACGGAAACGAAGATAAACCGTCAGCAATATGGCGGATTGATTTTTCTTTAGTCTGTAGTGGGATTATGGATTTTAATACGAGCATTAAACCCGAGACACAACTTAGTACCCACTTGGGCATCGAAGACCGGTGATACAGAATCAACTTAATTGCGTACTGAAATATGCATGCAACAAAGATTTTAGGCTTAGAAGGGAAGACGGTGGAAAACAAAGTTGGGATTAGAATGCGCAATTAAACATTTATAACTTGTCCATTTGGCATTTTTTCCCTCCTTCCGGTGAAAAAGTGCATTATGGGGGTGCAGCCGGTTAGCAAATTGGGTGTTTGTTCAGTGCAAATTTAAATTTGAATGTGCAATAATAAGGTGATGAGGGTTAAAAATGATGATTAAAGTTTAAAAAGAAGATGAAATATAATAATAGAAAAGTAGGGTTAAATAGGGACGAAGACGAGGAATAAGTTTTAATGAAACACAGACTTGTGTTAGTCTTGAGGGAGTAGTGCAAGTTGATTCCTCGTCTTACTCGAGTTGCTGTAATGAAATTCAACATTAATGGGATGCGAGAGAATTCGTGTGATCTCGTTTCATTCCTTGCCTCTTTGCTTCTTTATGAGCTACTCTTACCTTTTTCTTTACCTCTATTTAAATGGCACCTTCAGGTGAAGTTTAACCCGGTTTTTTTTATTTCCTATTGTTTGCAACCTATTTCAATGAGTTTTCGCAAGATGAGGGAGAGGGAATGGAATTTTCATTTTTGTCTTTGGGTTGGGGGTGTAAATGGAATTATATTTTGGGGTTTATGGGTGTTTTGGGTTTGATGGGGTGTTTGAGTGACTTTGGAGGGGTGGGGAGGGGACTTCCGGTTTGGTTTGGGGGTTGGGATTTTGAGGGGTGAAAGTAGAGGTACTAGTCTGTGGTTTGTGGAGGTTTTGAGGTTTTGGTATGGCCGGAAGTGGTCTATTAATTGGTGTGAAATGCACACAAGAATTAATTTTTTGATAATTTCGGATTTTTTCCCAATTTGGAGCGGGTTTAAATGGCACTTCCGGTTTGGTTAGGAAGTTGGAATTTTGGGAATTCCAAGTGCAAATCCAGATGAGTGTTTTCTGATAATTTTGAGTTCCTAATGTAACCGGAAGTGCCTTTGTAGTCAGCTCGAAATAGCAACGAAGAGCCAATTTGGTGTACAATTTTAATCATCATCCAATTCGGAGCGAGTCTAAAAAGCACTTCCGGTTTAGTCACAACCACGAAACTTCATGACCTCCAACTACACCTCCAGCCCTGTACACCCCTAAAATTTCACCTCCCTCCCACAACCGGAAGTCCCTTTTTAATCCCCTCCAAATCACCCCAAACAACAAATTCCACACCAACTTTCAATTTCACCGAACTCCAACCTTTCTTAGCCACAACTTCCGGTCGGATTATCCCCTCGAAACTTCCCAGCCTCCAACTACAACTCCCCCCCTCCATCCTCTAAAACCCCCAACCCCATCACAAAACCGGAAGTGGCGTCTTAGCCCCCTCCAAATTGATACAAAACTTTAATATCTGAAAATGACATTTGCCATTTGACCTTCGGATTTACATTATGGAGTGCGAATAAAATATTCATTCAGGTTACAGAGTTAATTACGTTACTCTCAAAAGGCAGCGGATTAAGCATTTGTACTTGTCTGCTTGAACCAGCTCACTTATAAACAGTGCAGTGACATGATGGTGATTGTGCACTTTAATTTCCTGTCAACAAAATCCCTTATTGTAATGTTCTTTGCCAAATTGAATCCCCACTAAGATCCTCATAAAGCCCTTTCCTTTGAGCAATTCAGATTACAATGAAGACTGAATAAAATAATCAATTGAATGACAAAATGAGAATTAAAATTGAATTTTATTAAAGCTTCACTGCAGTGTTTGGGTGAGGGGTGGGGAAAACCAGGGGTAAGGTGAGTCATGGGGGGGTTGGGGTGGGCAATGGGTTTTCTGAGGTTAAAAGCATCGTTTGTTTGGGGTCTTTTAGTTGATTTGGTCTTGGGAGGAGTAAGAAAATAGTGGAGGTTGAGGTCTTGGGGCAGTTTGGAGGGGTGGTTTGAGGGACTTCCGGTTTAGTGAGGTGTTTGAAATTTTGAGGATTTTGAGTTTGTGAGTGGTAGTGTGGGTTCTGGAAGTTTGGGGATTTTGGTGAAACAGGAAGTGGATTTTTTCGTAGCTTTAAATTGCTGGGTGGTGTTGAAAATCGACTCTTCTGGCAGTTTGGAGCACAGAATGATTGGACTTCCAGTTTAGTGAGGGGTTTGAAGTTTTGGGGGAATGAATTTTGGGTGGTGTTGTGTGGGTTCTGGGAGTTTGGGGTTTTTCGTGTAACCGGAAGTATGTTTTTTAGGAGGTTTAAATCGCTGGGTGGTGTTGAAAATGGACTTTTCTGGCAGTTTGGAGCATGAAATAATTGGACATCCTGTTTAGTTAGGCAGTAATGACTTTAAGGTCACCAACTACCTGTCAAAAACTATTGGATCTAAAAATTTGGGTTTTGTATTGTAACCGGAAGTGGATCTTTTACACACTCTAAATTGTATGGAATCCACTCCCTCAATTTGGAGTGCGGAATAAGTGGACTTCCGGTTTAGTTTGGCACCAATAACTTTAAGATCACCAACTTCATCTCGCAAACTACTGAATCTGTAAATTTTAGGATCTCAATGCAACCGGAAGTGCCCTTTCCTCCCGCTCCAAATCGCTGTTTAGCATCAAAAATCCACACTCCTTCCAGTTCAAACCCCCAAAAACCAAACTTCCGCTTCTCTCAAACCCCACACCCCTTCAGACCCCATCCACCCCCACCCCTACTTCGCATTCCTCCCACAACCGGAAGCTTCACTCAACCCCGTCAAACAGCACCGCCATTCAAATCCACATTCCAACACATCCAAGAACACAGCAATAACCCTCATTTTACGATTAGCAATATAACTCTTCTCAGAACTACAATTTCCCAATCAAAACGCAAACATTGTACAAAAAAAAAACAAGAAAAATGCAATTTCAACACAACATCCATAAACCCCCTCGAAAAAACGGTCAATCGATCGATTTCCCGTTGCATAATCGAGTTAAAAATTAATAGAATATCGAGATGATTAGATTCCGACATTTTTTTCTCCTTCCACTTTATTACAGCTGATGTCAGACCTTAATTAAATTTAATATTTAATATAATAAGTTTAATATTTAAGTAAATTTATAACAAGGCCGTTTTTTTCCCTGCATAACGCGTTTAACTCTCGGGAGACGCGCCACACGTAAATTATTATTTATAAGTTGGAGTTTAAATTGTAATGTACGGAAGCCCAGGGGCAGCCATTTTTTTTAATATATTTTTTTTAAATTCTGGCATTTGGGGTTGGTGAATTTTTACGTCGATTGATCGAGGATTAGATCGATGGAGAGGGTGAGTGAACAAGTTGATGATACCTGTCACATATTGACACCCGCACGAGGCGAGAGTATCAATTGAGTGCGATTCGGTGCGGGATTCATGCCAAATGTAAACATGGGAGTAAATGGGAGATGGGATGAGATGCGTTGTGTTGGGAGTAATTGGGGGGATAAAGGGGGGGGGGGGTTGTTGAAGTTTACTCACTTGGAGTTTGTGGTATTAAATAAATAAATAAATATATTAAAATGTGTTTTAAAGGTTGAATGTTGAAATAACGTTGAAATAACGTTGAAATAACGTTACAACTGTTGCGAATTAATTATTGTTGCTAAGTAATAATGAGTTAATGAAAAGAAAATGGAGTCCCCCGTGAAGCGGAACGCTAACAGTGATGATTTGATGTTTCAATAACGTTGTTTTGATATTGTTGTAATGTTAGAATAATATTTTAACATTATTTTTAATGTTTTGCATTGTTTTAACATCAAGTCAACTCTGTTTCAATGTTAAATTAACATTATTTTTATGTTTAACACAGAAAATAAGTTGACTTTAATTATATTTTAATGTTTAAACTTAAAAATAACATTATTTCAACATTACTTCGACTTTAGGGAATCCAAACATAAATAAATAACGCAAAAACTGCTTATAATTTACTTATTAATGCAACAAACTACAACTTTTAGACAATTCCCTTAAAACAACCACTTGAAACCAACATAATTCCCCATAACAACCCACCACTCAAAATTTAAAAAAAAATCCCATTTCATATCCAATATATCGACCGACACTTGATCGATCACGGTAAATAAATAAACCCATAAGTGACCAGTCTTTACTCCCTCACCCCGTGGACCCGACTGCGGTCTTATGGTTTCCGAGTCGGGTAATTACAAGCACCAAAGGATTATTTCACCGAGATCACTAATGATAACATCGATCGCAGTCTCGCTTTAAAACAATAAATTCCGGCATGGAAAAGCCCATAGAAACTAAATGAAATAAAGTCTTTATCTACGGTAGCCCAAAGGGGTCAGCAGCCTATTTGATGATTGGATTGTCAATTTCAGAGCGACACAAGAGCAGGGCTACTTCATTTCTTAATAGACACATCAACAACAGATGATTACGACAGGGATATAACGAGCTTTTACGGAAACCGGAGCGGAGCGGCTTTACTTTGACCATGTTGTTTAGCTAGTTTTGAAATATTTAGCGCTATCGATTGAGAAAAGCCTTTGTTCTCGTTTAAAGTGGGTTAATCTATTGAATGCACCTCGCAAAAGCATCTCCCCCCCGACATTTACTTCGTTTATTAAATTTTAATTCGCTGTCTCATCGATTTCGAAAATCTGGATTTTAGATTCAATTTACTCGCAATTGTGGGACTCTTGCCATTTTATGCTGAATAAATGTTGTTTTAATGTTGAGTTTTTAACCTAAGTTTATAATATATTTAAAATCAGTTTATTTGAGTTTATCATTCAATAAATCTATTTTTTCCGAGCGATTCTAAGTTACTAATCGCACGATCGAAGATTAACGTCGCTTACGAACGTTGTCGAGAATGTATCGATCGAATTGTATTTGTAGTGTATTAAAAAGTATTTACCTATGTCTCGCCGTAGTTTAAAATTTTTATTGTTGCTATGGACACCGCATGCATGCCTTTGTTTATGTGTTATTATATGGTATTGTGTAAGCACGCACTATTGTTTTGAATAAATTGATTGAAAATGATATAAAAACAACCGAAGGAATTTTAATTTAATATATAAAACACTAGCTGCATTCGAAAACTGTTTACACGTGTTCAGTTGTGTGTTTAGTGTATTTAAGTGTAACTTAAACAGGTTTAAAGGACTTTTCGAATTCAGCTACTGAAAAAAAAATTACCTTTACAAATTTAAAGTCAATGTAAAGATAACTTGCACATTAACGTTACGTCGACGTTGCGTGAATTTGCGTTTGCGTAGCTGACATTTTTGTTTTGTCAATCGCTGCGCCGGTACTCGACAAAACGGTGAGTCTTTTTATCAAGTTGGTGACGAGTGAATGGTATTAGCAAATTAATTTAGCGGGTATGTGCACCGTCTCGATTGGTTCTTTATGCCTAATGAGATGAGTGGTTCGTCGAGTGCCGGTGCAGACTGCAAACAAGTAGTGTTTGGCAAGAAAGTGAAGTTTGGTAATTACTTTAACCAATGAGTTTTCCAAGTGTTTGTTATTGTTTATTTTGCATGTTTGCACGTTTTATGTTTTGTCCTTTGTTTTTGCACGCTCAGGGTCTTCGTACAGCGTCCACTCTTCGGGCACGTTTTCCAACTGGACGGTCACGCACAGCCGATACGAAAACAGGACCGTCGGCGGTGTCGGGAGTTCGAGGAATCACTCCCACACGTGGACGTGGGCGTCCAACAGAACTTCAGGTCGGTGCACAAGCTGCACTAACAACCGCTCTGCTTTTACTAACAAAGCAAAAACCCACGCGACCTGTCACAATAAAAATAAGTTTACACAAATCCAAATATGGAGACGATTGCGCGCGGTTGGACGAAAGTTTGTTTCGAATCAGAGATTGTACTGTGCGCGTGAAGATGATGTAAGAGTCTCTTTGTCACCTCTGTTGGTAGAGTGTGGCACTGGTTGTGACAGAGAAGGCCACAAAAGGGTTAATGGGCTAATTGGTCCCTAATGGAGCCATTGGTCCAAGCCACTTGCCATCTGCCGTTGTTTATGATGTGTGTGAACTCGCCGAATGAACCCGTGCCCACTCTGGCAGCCATTTTTGTTTAATGTAGCCACTGTTTTGTTTTCTCTATTGAAATTTAAAGAGACATGTAAAAAATGTAGCGATGAAATTATCACTGACTAACAGACTTGTAGTTTTAAAATGTTAATTTCACCATTAATATTTTTGCTGCAATAGTGTTAGAGGGCATGAAAAAATGAGGCATTCTGAATCCCTTAATTGTAAAGTGGATGGTGTTTCTTTTACTTGTCGGTGTTGTAATTACATGCACTACGCCGTGTCTTAATTATGAGTCAGGTTTTTCACCAGATCTTTCCCAACTCTTTCTTTTACTAGGGTTAATTAAATTTGGGTGTGGTGGGTGCGATTTATTTTTATTTCTTATTCCCTTAAAGCAGCGGCTTTCTAAATCCATGGTTCATCAACAATTGATGACGAAAGACATTTACAGTTATGACGCCGCAACCCAGGTGAAAAAGTTCTACTGAATTCTATAGACCTTTAATGTAATTCAATGGCATTAAGCCTAATTCTACAGTAATCTACAGTAAAATATACCAAAATGGAGGACGGAATCGATTTTTAGTTTTCGGAAAAGTAAGAAAAGGCGACGGCACTTCACCTTTGACTCGCTTTGTGTCGCCCTAATGGAGTTTAGTGGATAAGTCATAGCTGAAATAGTTGTCGTCTTGCATCTGCATTTGCAAGTCTGCAAGAAAAAGGAGTTTGTGCGACTCGAGCCGAAATGCAGTTGACTGGCTTTAGTCAAATCCATTTTTCATATGCAGTAGAAGAAGAAGGGGCAGCGACACTGCGCTTTCCATCCTCCCGGTGCCCTCTGGCAGATAAATGTGAAAGTTTTTTTTATATCTTTACTTGGTTGATGGTGATGTGGAAAAAGTGAATAATATTTTTAGATTGCATTTTTCCTAGTGTTTTGTCTGACTGTCCAATACGTGTCATTCATGCATTTCTTTTCTCTTTTCTATTTCCAGGTGGCCGTATAGGTAAGCAGATGAAGTCATTTTTTTATTTTATATTTCAATAACAAATGTAAGGGTGATGTGAGCAGCACTTCCATCAGAGCGGTACTTGTAAGTACGAGTGGACATGTTATAAATCAACTGTTTTGTCTTCCGATCTTATAAATTCAACGTGGTTCGTGGAATATAAAATGACGCGTGACAAATGTCGCGATAAATAAAGTATCGGGTGACTGGGAAAGTCAGATGTGCGCTGGGATTTTACTCGAAAGTAAGTTCGCATAGCTGGACACTGGAGGAACAAAGGGATGCAACTGACCATTACTTTATAAAGTCGCATAGCGTTTCCGTGTAAAAAATATTTTCACTAGTTAATCACATTATGGAAGAAGAAGAAGAAATACTGCTTAAGGTCACAAGCGGCTACAAAGGCCATACGCGACCCGTCACAATAACAATAAAAATCACATTATGGACTTTTATGATTAAAATTATAATCAATTAACCGTAAAATGATTAAATTAAGTACTAATAATGATTTGAAGATGATCAGGGTATAGAGGAGTGTTGCGCAAGATCGCAAGCGGATACAAAGGCCATATGCAGACTCACAATATCTGAAATAAGGATTAAAGATGCAATATTTTTGTTTATTTTATTTTTATTAGTATCATTTTAATTAGCAACAATTACATAATTATTGCGTAAGTTATATTTATTTCTCAGCTAGAGCCAGATATACGTCGTTAAAATGTAAAGATTATAAGGGTATGGAAAAAGGTGCGCGTTGACGCGGTAGGGTTCGACGCATTGCCACAAAGGGAATATCTATGATTGAGACAACAGTGTTGACACTTTAGAATATTCTAAGTGCGCAATGACATTGAAGGGCGGTTAGTAATCAAGTGCGTAGGTGACAACGGTTGAGGCAGTGTGAAATTATAATGCAGTTTGCACTCAACCAATGAGCAACATGTTTTGGCCTCGGCATTCAAACCAAGTTTGCGACAACGAAGCGTGAGCTCTAACTGAATTCTGGGAGTGAAAATCTTGGGTGCGGTGCAGTCGAGTCGAAGCAATCGGGAACTTAGTGGACAATGAATCGATAAAAAAAATTACAAATAAAAATTTATATCATGTTTGCAACTTAACGATACCCATAAAATCCTTTTTACCATCTTAATGGTTCTTCAAACAATAGAAATCGATGTTTTACTAAGCAGTCTTTCTGACGCTAGAGATGGTCCATACGTCATCACTAAAGTTCATGGTGGCAATGCCTTCGAAGTCAAGACGTCTTTGGACGAGCACGCGATTAAGTCGATAATCGCAGAAGTAAAATTTTCGGTGGAAACAATTAAAAATCGATGGCGAGTAAGTTCCGCGATAAGATCACTCGTCCGTGCTCAATAGCCGAACCTTAATTTGTTGCCGCTTACGTTGCCGGATAATCAAATTTAGACGAGGAACATCAAAGACTGGCAACGATGGCAAGTGCTCGCATGTGACCCCAAGTGTCGCCGAGAGAACATTAGCAAAATGGAGGCGATTGAATGACGGGAAAAGGCGAAAATTACCTGTCTTTGAGTTTAATGGCGGCCCGCATTCCGACGACACAACGGCACGCCGTCTGGCGCCGGCAAACGAAACAAAGAGAAGTCATCCATCATTCTCTCGCTTTGCTCTTACATTTATTTATATTTTTTTTGCTTCGCTCTCTTTTGCAATATTGCGAAGAATTTTTCAACGCTATCTTCTTTGAGCAGTGGAGGAAAGTGGATTACCCATCAATTCACAGTGATGGGATAAATTCCAGCAAAATCCAACTTGATCCAAGCTGTCAGAGAGAGAGAGAGAGATACAAGTCAAGCAGATGGTTTTCTATGAAATAACAGAATGTAAGGGTCTTCTTGTCATCGCTTTGTACAAGATGGAAGTAGTCAGGGGTCTGTGGGCGACTTTAGTGCGATTTGTTCGCTTATTCCAAGACATTAGAGACTCGGAGGACCCGTTCGGACTCGAGTGTCGAGCTATAAAGAGAAAAATACCAATTAAAGGAATAGTGCAGGATAAATCTAATATTTTTTATATTAAACTACGTTCGGAAAGATAACATTTCACATTAGTTTTAAAATTTTTGTGTGTTTAGTTACGAAGAAATAAATTAAAATGTAACCGTTTTGATGCAACACATCAACAGAGAGCGCAAACAGCAGCCAAACGAGATTTATTCCGTAGGAGATGTGCATGACGTCATTGTTCCAAATTACAAATGGTGTGAGGGTGACATCTTGGATTGGATTTGATTCGATTAGAGTGTGAACCAACCTCTTTTAACAAAATCCAAAACAAAATTAGGATCTTGATCATCAAGGATCTACATCACAAGTTGATCTACATCCATCAGCGTGAATGTGACATTAGCGTTGCTGGATAAAGCTCTTCAGCCCAATTAGCCTCGCAAAGTTTGAAGAAATAGCAAAAGCGACAGATTTTCTGACAGTGGAATTCAGATGTCTTGTAGAAGCCATTTCAGATGGACTTTCAGTGGACATGACATTCTATGATTCAAAGCACCTCACGGTAGTCAGATCAGCTTTATATCAATGTTAATCAATTGAGATCAAATTGGATCAGAGCAGGTCACATTTCCGTCTAATGACTAATCCAATCAATCGTTTACATTTAATTCTGATCTTCAGCAATACATTTGAGGATACATTTGGAAGACTTCTTTCATCGTCCGCAGAAGAAGCAAAACTATCTAACTTGACTGAAAAAAGACGCAAACTTTGTAACTACATTAGCTTTAATCCACATAAAGAGAAAAACATTTAAATTGGCAATGCTTGGCTGTCTATATTCATCTATTAATGTAATTGTTTTTCTCAACAATAACAAACAGCTGAGAAGTTGAAAGGAATTCTCTGCTGCTTGTTTTCCATTCGATACCCTAAATGGGCAGCCATACGAGGCTCAGAGGGGGGAGGGGATAAAGTAGTGGAGCGAACGAGTTGCCGGGGAGTGTGGGAAGGGGGTAGGAAGGTATATTATCCTCGTGGGTGTAATTTTTAATGAGCTCTCGCTTGATAGTAGGTTATTTTCAATTAAAGGCGGCGAGCGCATGCTTGTAAACAGTGAACATTTTCTCTTTTCACACTTGTCCCTTAATGAAGTCTGTCTCATTTGGTAGGTGCACAGGCGAAATGCACATTTGGGAATTCTTACTGAGCAGCTGCAATGCCATTATGGGGTGCAAGAAATTAATTCTATTATTTTAAAACGTCTTAACACTGTTAGGAGGGGAAATATTTTTTTCGTGTTGGCAGGCAGTTTGGAGCGAGTTTGAATGGTACTTCCGGTTTGGTTGGGAGTTGGGAATTTTGGGAGGTTGAAGTAGATGTGTGGTAGTAAGTGACCAGTAAATTTTAGGTTTCTTACTAAACCGGAAGTGCTGTTTTTTGCTTTCTCAAAACTGCTGGAGAGAGTGAAAAAAGTTCAAAATACACTCTTAAGCTGACACTTACGGTTGAGATAGGAGTCTAGAATTTTTTGAGCTTTAACTAAGTATCGGATACTGCTTGATCATAAAATTTCAAGTTTTCATCTCGACCGGAAGTGCCGTTTTTACCCCTTCAAAACTGCTTAAATGATTAAAAACAGCACCAAACCATCATTTAGAGCCAATTTAAAATCCATTTCCGGTTACCTCAGAATCTCTAAACTACATAAATCCAAATTACATGACTCTCCCTTCATGCCCAAAAATTCCCATCCCCACACCCAAACCGGAAGTACATTCCCAGCCCCTTCAAAATGATTAAAACAACAGCACGAAACTCTTACTTAGACCCCATTTAAACCCCACTTCCGGTTACCCCACACCCTCAAAACTCCATAAACCAAAACTACACCACGCCCCCTCCCCACCCATAAACCCCCACCCCCACCCCCAAACCGGAAGTCCCCTTTCACCCCCCTGTAAAACAGCCACAACTCCACTCAACTCCTAATTCCTTACTGTTGGCTCTCGATTTCTAATCCACTAGCCACAAGCTTCTAATGCTCGTTTTGTTTACCCGACTCTTTTCTCTTCTCTTTACCTAGAGTTTCTTTGTGTTTCTTCGTGGCCACTGGCTACACGAGAATGTTTGAGCAAAATAAGTGATGTTGGTTCGGTTTGTTGTGACTGCGCACGCCCATCATTGGCTACCCTGTCCTGAGGGTTCCTTCTAAGTTTCATGTCGCTCCAAAGTTTATTTTCACTAAGCTTTATGCCCCCCCCCCACCCACATATTTCTCATGCAACTTGTGTTTACATTCATCAAAAGTAAGTTTTGCAGGAAAGCAAACAAAACTGACCACTGACAGGCGAAAAAGATGGGAAAATGTAAGATAAATGCATCTTATCTTTATTTTATTGTTGCAAGCATTAGATAGGCTTTAGTGGGGATAATAAATCGCGAGGAAATAAGAAATATTGCATTTCTTATGTGCGGAGTTTTCTGGGGGCTAAGGATAAACATTAACTTTCTTTAAAGTGTTGGATGTTGTTGTAAGAAATGAAATGGCAGTGGATAAATAAGCGATCTGGCGTTTTATTGTGTTTGTTTAACGGTTGATGTATAAGAAGAAAGTTTGCGGTGTCAGCTTGAAGGCATCAAAGTATCTTCATTAGAAAAGTTGAAATTTGAGGCTTGGGAGCGATTTGGAGGGGGCGGGAGGGGGACTTCCGGGGTAGGTGGGGGGGATGGGAGTTGGGGGTAGTGAGTTAGGGTGTTGGGGGGTGGGGTTAGGAAGTTTGAGGGTTCTGAGGAAACCGGAAGTTGAATTTAAGTCGGCTCGAAGTGACGTGAATTAGTAGTTGTGCTTAGTGATTTGATGCAGGGATGCGATTTGGAGGGGGTAATAAGGGCACTTCCGGTTTTACTGGGGGTATGGGAGTCATAGTATACGGAGTTTGGCTATTAGGGTGTGAGTTAAGGAAGTTTGGGGTTTCTGAGCAAACCGGAAGTGGAATTTAAACCAGCTCCAAATGCTGAGAATTAATGGATTAGTGTGGTGCCAAGCAATTTGGAGCGGGTAGATATGGAGCGTCCTATTTAGTTGGGGATCTAGGATTAATAGGATACTTACTGCATGTGCAGAGCTAAGATTTGAAAAAAATTGAGATCTCTAACTGAACCGGAAGTGCCATTTACATTCGCTCCAATTCACACAACTAATTGATTAACATGCAATCCATGCAATTTCGAGCGGGTGTAAATGCCACTTCCGGTTTGAGTGGACATCTGAAACTTTGAGGACACTTACTTCACGTCTAAGGGTACGTACCCACGAAATTTCAGGTACGCACCAAAACCGGAAGTGCCATTAAAACCCGCTCCAAATACAAGTTTGGTTGAAAATCCGACGATTAAAGAACGTGAAATGCGAAAACGGTATAAATATCCTTGTTTTGCCACTTAATGGATCGAGAGTAGCTGCACTGCAATGATTGGTGGCAAGCTGTCACAAGTGGCAATCGATGTGGGATCCTCTTTAAGACTGTGTAATATTGGTGTGACAGATGGACAGGAGGAGGGTGGTCGTTCCTGCTTTTCCTTTTTGACATTTTCTTTCTGCTGAATTTATGTGTGTCATTTTTCACCAGGTGACTTTCCCCTTTTGCTTCTCCGCATCCGTTGGCTCCTATGGTAATTATTGCTGAGTTTGCGGCCACATTAATAATAAAAATACATCCGAGCATTTTTATTTGCAACTTTTGCTCTCGGAGAGGTTTTAAAGGATAAAACAAGTTTGCAATTGCGGCCAAAGCAATAAAGATGAAATCTGAGGAATGCTTTAATCGGCGCATGCGTAGAGTTTGACTTTTTGCGAGTTTTCTGTTTTTCATATGAAAATTTAGGCGTGTGTTGCGGGGAAGTTGAGTTTATTGCATTTTGCCTTACCCCCCTCTATGTGGTACATTGTAGTTGCATCACGTGACGTGTTACAGTTTTCCTCTGGTGGCAAGTAATGAAAACAAACACCTTTTGTGTCGTGGTCCATGACAAACTAGATCCATTAAGTTAGGAGCACGCGTTGGCTTCGGAGTAAAAAGGTGGGGAGGGAAAAGAGGAAAAAAAGGCTTTTTATCCAGGGGCTCAGGTGTAATATGAAATTGCAACAATGTTTCTTAGTCTGTGATAGCACAAAGTGTCGAAATGATGTGGAGATGGGTGGGTTTGATTTTAGTGTACAAATGACATTGAAATGACATTAAATTTCAGCTTTAACATTGAAATATTCAGTTCTAACATATAAAAGACATGAAATTACATTGAAATTACATTGAAATGGCATTGAATTTGTGTAATAACATTGAAATAACATTAAAGGTACATCATATTTAAGTTGCAATATTAAAATATAACTAAAATAACATCAAAATAATATTAAATTAACACCAACTTTTAATTGCAACATTGAAATAACATCAAAATAACATCAAATTCCCATCACATCATTGAAATAACATTTAAAAAAACATCAAAATAATATCAAATTCCATTTACAACATTGAAATAACATCAAAATAACATCAAACTCCCATCACAACATTGAAAAAACATCAAAACATCAAATTTTACTTTCAACATAAAAAAAAAACATCAAAACCAACACAACATGAAAAACAAACTTAAAACTAATTTACCACCAAAACCCCACATTCTCTTCATTTCTCAAAACTTTATAGCTTTTCTTTGATTGAATCACTGATCTTTCAACCTCCTTGCAATATTTCCCACAACTTTTACCCTGTTCCTGACTACCTCACTAACTGACGTACCCCCCCCTTCTACCCTCAAGAAAAATAGCGGTCATGGACTGAACTTTGATGTAGTGTTTGTGCTTTCTTAATTGAATCCCATTCACCTCTCATCACAAATCTTTTTTGCTTTTTTCCCATAAAAAGTCGGAAATTGAAAACTCGAAAATGGCGATTTATCACACACTTTTAATTGAAATTGGGGGTTGTTAGTGTATACAATGTGTGGGTTTTAGCGGGGGGTTCTCGTCATTTGGTATTAGTCCGTTTGAGCGAAAGGATTTTGAGTTGACGAAAGGATTAAGGGTAAGTCGTTAGAGAGAAGATAGAGACGATCAAAGAGACAGACTTGCCAGTTGTGCTTTTGTTGGAAATTGAAAAATAAAAGACAGGAGGGGTTTTTTTGTGAGAAGGCGATAAGAGGTGTTGTGATGGGAGGTGGGTCGATAAAGTGAATGAAATTAAGAGCGAATTAAGCGAGTTTGGAGGGGTTTTCGAGCGACTTCCGGTTGGGGGAGGAGGGTGGGGGTTTTTGGAGGTGGGGAGGGGGAGGGGGAGGGTGGTTTCAGGGAGTTTGGGGGTGGTGGCGGAACCGGAAGTGGGGTTTTGGAGGGGGTGAAAGTGGAGGGTTGGATGGGAGATGGGATGTGTGGGCTGTTTGGAGGGGTTTTGAAGGGATTTCCGGTTGAGGGAGAAGGGTGGGAGTTTTGGGGGGTGGAGGTGGGGAGGGGTAGTTGGGGTGATAAGGGTTTGGGGGTAGTGGCATAACCGGAAGTGGGGTTTTGGGGCGCTTGGAGTTTGAAGATTTTCATGGGATCTTGTGTGATTATTCGGAGCGGGTTAAAATGGCACTTCCGGTTGAGATAGGGGGTTGAAATTTTATGGGCAGGTGGGTATGGATGTTTAGTTGGGTGTCTACGAAGTGGTTGGGCTCTGCGAAACCGGAAGTGAGTGTTTTAGATCACTCGAATATAGTGTGAAAATCGAATTTTCATGCAAATTGGAGCGGATTAAAATGCAAGTTCCAGTTGAGGTAGGGGTTTAAAATTTCATTGGCACGTGTGTACGCATGTGCAGTTGGAGCTCATAAAATTTTACGATCGCAGCGAAACCGGAAGTTGCATTTTAGACCGCTCCAAATTGAATTACCCACTGCAAAATCGAATTCCATTCAACTCGGAGCCATAAAAATCACCACTTCCGGTTCAACTACACACAAACAACTTTACCCCTCCCCTCTTCCCCACCCAAACTCCCACTCCCCAAAACCCCCACCCCCACCCCAAACCGGAAGTGCCTGAAAAACACCCCCAAACTCGCCTCGCAGCGCCAACAACAAAACAGCAATTTCACCTAAAACCATATAATTTACTCAAATACCCAATTAAACCCTACCCACACAACACAATTACCCACCCACCACTCCATCTACCCCACACTAATCTCCATTAAAACGGAATTGCGTGGCGACTTTGATTGGAAGCAATTTTACGCCGGTGGAGAACAAAGTGTTTGGAGAGACTTTTGTCAATATTTTCGTACGGATATTGAACGTGATTGGAAGTGCTTTTGCCTCGTATTATGCTTACTATTCCACAAAGGAAATGTACGCATTCCACGTGTGTTGGTTCTTTATCAGGCTGACAACTTCCTGCTTCCAACTCCACGTTTGATGGGCCTTTTACACAAACCCTCCACACCTCGGTATCGATCGGCTCGTGTCACGTCAGTTTGTCGCATTTACAAACTTCGCAAAGGAAAAGCTCTTAATTCACAACAAATGGGTGAATTGGGGGTTTTTTTTCGAGAAAGGTGTGAGTTTTGTTGGTTTTACTAAGGGGTGGTGCAGAGGTTGGGTTTTTGTGTAATTTTAGATATAATGGTTTGCAGTTTTAGACACTGATGTTAGGCTTTTTTAGACTTCGACTTTTATAGATTAAATGTTGGTTTATGGATCAATTTTAGACTTTTAGAAGACTGAAATTAGTTCTTTTAGCCTTATTTAGACTAAAATTGTCTAAAATCAGTCTTTTCACACTCTTTTAGACTTCTCACACTTAAATTTTAGACTTTTCCAATTAATTTTAGACTCCTAAACAATCCAGGGTCAAATACAAGACAACTGACCACTACTCTCTCCCAACCACACCTTACTCCCCCCTTACAAACACAAACAAACAAAACAAAGCTTCTCTGCACAACACAAATTAAATCTTTGTTTTTGCTGCAGATGGCTGTGAGTTTTTAATTAATTTTGATGCTAATTACAGTTTCACTGTGTTTTTCTATGAAAATTATCATACAATGTGAGGATTTGAGCAAATTTGTAATTTTTATAATTTTTGTAATTTTTATTGCTTTAAACTATTGGCTTTCTGTCTTTTTTTAAAAATTTTTTTAAAACTTTTTTTCTCAGTCTTCAATGTCACTGGTTTGGAGTAAGTTCCATTATTTCCCCATTCTTGGTGCACCCATTGGCTGTCAGTGTTTCTTTTTGACACGTTTGAGTTGGATGAGGATAAAAATAAAAGCGATGTATTGGATTTTGCACAGTTGTTTATTTTCTTGTGACGGGTAAGTTTAAAGGGTTTGTTTGGATGGATTTGTGAAAGGTATTTGATTGATTGGGGAATCGATTTGGGGGTGGGGGTGGGGTCATAGAGTGGTTGTAGATTGTTATAAAGTGATTTTAGACTGTTTTTCAGTGGTTTTAGACAAATTTTAGACTTTCTTCTGGTCATTTTATATCAATTTTAGACCTTTTCAGACTATTTCTGTCTTTTTTTAGACTTGTCAGACTAATTTCGGATTTTTCCAAATTATTTTAGTATTTTAGACTAAATTTTAGACTTTCAGACAAATTTAGAAATTTCAAAAATACAATTAAAAAATCAAATACAGGCAATTTTAGACTAATTTTAGACCAACCAAACACTTTTATAGACTAATTTCACACTTCTCTAACCATTCCAGACATTTTAGACCCATTTCAGACCTTCCAAACAT
>JAQIXT010001083.1:0-19251 GCA_034700445.1 Stenotaenia linearis | reverse complement strand
ACAAAAAAAAAAGAAACAAAACGAGAAAAAAAAAGAGAAAAAAAAAAGTCATATCTACAAAAAGTAATTATCTTAACATAAAAATTGATATGGTATATTACTTTTGGACCTTTTATAGAAAGTGAGCTCATTTCTTCATAAAAAATATAACATTTATCAATTTTAAGCCTATCTTAAGCAAATTAGGTCTTGTTTACAGCTCTTAAGGTGCCATTAGCATTGAAAACATAAATTGCTGACCTTCTTTCTTTTGTCAAAAAAAAAAATTTCCCGCTTTTACAATCACTTTGCATACAAATTTAATTTAACTTAACAACCAGTTATACCAAATTTTCCAAAAAAAATTCCTTTATTTTTCTCAAAATTCCTTCTTTTCCACTCAACAACTCCACTCACCATTCAACCACCAAGTAACTTTCGGCTGTGGCGATCCAGTTGCACTGCACGGAAGTTGCGCATCTTTTCCATCATAAACAGTTACATCCTTCGGTCCTTCTTTAATTATCGGCGCTACAGCTGAAATAATTCCATAAACAAAAATTATACACTTAAAAACCAAACAAAACTGTGCACACTCATTTCTTTGTTAATTTGTTAGTGCAAAAGCTATACAATGCATTGCATGCATTCTGTGAAATAATAATAAAAAAATAAAAATGTGTTAATATAAGATCAAGCCTTACATTTTACACGAGTAGCGTTTATTTCATTCACGGACTCGGCCTTAAACTCCCTGAGCACTCTGGATACTTAGAAAAACATTGAACACAAGAAAATTAATAAAAGCAAAACTAAATCTAAGAAAGTTTTGCGAGTAATTAGAACATGCTCGAGCAAAAAAAAAAAAAAAAAAAAAAAATTAAATTTAAAAAAATTTCATTTTTTAAAATAAAAAACTTACTTTTAATTTTTAATAACGTTGATGTTGCCACTTCACCAGCGGAGTTCTCAGCAAAACATTGATAAATGCCGGTGTCGTTCATTCGAAGGTTATTGATGACCAAAGCGCAATCTTCTTGGAGCGTAATCCGTTCGTCTACACTCGGATCTGCGATTGGTTTTGCGTTTAAAAACCATTTTATGGTTGGTTTTGGTTTTCCACCAGCTTTGCATGGAAGTAGAATGCTTCGCCCGTAATCAGCTTTCGTTTCCTCTTTTGGAGTTGTTTCGAAGTATGGTTTTACTAATTTAAAAAAAAATAAAAACTAAAATAAATAAACAATGAAATTTAGAAATTTCTTATTATTACCTAAAACTGTTACATTTGCTGCCACTTTTACCGAAGAACTTTCAGAGTCCTCAGTACTCAAGCTGCATTCATAATTCCCTTCGTGTATATCATCGACACTCGTTAACGTTAACGTTCGATTCCATTGATCACCAATCGTAAACGGCACACTGGTTAAACTCAAAGGCACGCCATCCTTTTTCCACTGAATCAGTAAATCCTCCAAAGGCCTAAAAGTATTTTAATTTTATTAAAAAAAAAAAAAAAAAAAAAAACTCAAATTTAGAGTGTCAAAATAAATTGTCATTTCCAGGCTCTTTTAGCCATATTTCACTAAAAATAATGAGTACTGAAAATTTAAACCACATTTTCACCACTTTTGACCTATTTTCATATAAAAAACACATGCTAAATTCATTTAAACATTAAAATCAACCAATTTTCCCACATTAAAGCCATTTTTTATTCAATTCCACAAAAATAAAAAATTTTTAATCTGGAAATAATATTTTTAAAAAACTTCCCTATATAACTACATATAAAAATACTTCTTCCCTTTGACTCACCCCTAACCTTCACTAAGTACGATATATTTAAAGCAAATAGAAACAAGTACTTCTTGTTTCCCTCGTGATTTGCGATCGCCTTCTGTTATTTCTCTTCTCGCAAAATCGTCTGGGTTCGAATCCCACCCCTGTACTTATTCGTGAGAGAACTCCCAGCTCTCTTCACGGCTCCATGACTAGCCAGAACTTAACCAGTCACTTATTTCACGTCTCATTGAAATCCCCATTTAATTCCTTCCTTTTTATCTCAACAAACCCAATTAACTGTATAGATTTCCATTTATAAATGAATAACGACCTTCTCTTGTAAAAAGACATGAAACGGACATCCCATGTCGGTTTTCCCCCCATTTTTCTAATTTTTTTATTTCCTTCGAACAAAAAATTAGAAATTTTCTATAAAAATAGAAATGTCAGTGAGAAATGTAAGGCGGAAGGAAATTATGTCTTCATGCCACTAACTGCTTTATTAATTTGTTTTTGTTTGAGGAAGGACAAAATTATTATAGTTATTTTTAAACTGGGAAGTTGCGGCATGAAACACTCATATTTCTGATAAAAATTAATGTTTTGTGTTTCGTATTTCAAGTATTGTCGGTATTACTGTCACTGTAACTGTACCACAAGGAAAAGAACTGAGTTCTCTTTTCCTTCCGGAGTGTAGGATTCTTTCAGAGATTTTCTTTCAGAAGAATTTTACCGAAGGAAAATACTTCCGAGTGTTATCTTTTTCGAAAGGAATTGTTTCGAAATGGATTTACAGTATACTCACTCACATCCGGACATAGGGAGGGACCGAGAAAACAAATTTAAAGCAATTTAAAGTCATTTAAATAGTTATTACTGTATTAACTTTCACTTTAACTGAAAAAAACTAATATTGTGCAGTGCTTTGGTTGAAAGTTTTATATATATATATATAATCATATTGTTTCATTTTTAGATTTATATTTTCATTAATTTCATTAAAAAAATTTAATACCCAAAATTATTTCCTAAAATCCAAACAAGTCTGGAATTCAGGGATTAATTTCAATAAATTTTGTTAACTTTGGGTGGAAACAAAGTGTCCCGTGTTCAGATTTGGGAAATTTCAGAGGATTTTTTATATATTCTAGCACTACAGGGACTTAAAAGGAACTGGGAGTTTTGTCCGGATTTGAGTGAGTACACGATACATGAAAGAAAATATTTTGAAAGAAAATATTTCAAATTGCATTCATTTCATACGGAAATACATCGATAAAATATCAAAGTTTCAGAGGCATCAAAATGAGAAAAAAATGCATCTTAAATTTCATGAATACAGTAAATTCCTCAACTTTCAAATTTCAAAATAAATCACTCAAAAATTACCACAACACTGTAAATACCTTAAACTCCCCACACAATGCAGTTGTACAGATTTCGTCTCCTTTAAAACCTCCACGTTATCCGGTGCTATGACTATCACAGGTTTTTTTATCTCGACATCTTCGCCCTCAACTTGAATGTAATGCCAACCGGTCTCTTCTTCTTGCGCCGTATGTGGATTGGTTACGCGCGCTTTGTAGTAAGCATCTTCTGTTACTTCTAGCAGCACTAGTTGATCATCGACTAAACTCGTGTATTTTGTATTGCGAATAATTTGTCCTTTTTCATTCATCCACTTTACTATTGGTTTCGGGTAACTTTTGATACCAGAGACGTGTAGAGTAACACTTTCACCGGGTCGTATAGTAATGGTATCGTTTTCTTTTTCGGAAGTGTTCATATCTGGAATAAACAAAGTTATTTTTATCCAATATTATATTTGGTTGTTTAACATAGAATCAGATATCAGTAGTTTTGAATTTTAGAGGTAGTTTTGGGTAACTAAAAGGAAGTTGAGTAATACGGTCCAGTTTGGTTGCAAGAACCAAGAATGCTATTTTATAATTGTTATACCAATTTCTTGTAAAATATTGACCAAATTTCGACTAAATTTCGTGAATTTTAATTAAATTTCGACTAACCTTAACAAAAATTTAACAAATTTTGACTAAATATTAGAAAATGTCATAAATACAGAATTACAAAATCAAAATTTTGACCAAAACTTTCATAAAATATTCACTAAATTTCATAAAATTTCAAAACCGATCCAAAATTTCACGTAATTTCAATAATATTCATTAAAATTTCAAAAATAGATTTCTAAAATTCGTTTGAATTCCACTGAATTTCAAGAATTGAGCTTAAATTCCATTAAAATTTCTTTAATTAACTCTAAACATCATTAAACTTCAAGAATTAACCCTAAACTTCACACAAACCCTACATTTCATAAAACTTTCCTTAATAATTCATCCCCTGATTCACTACTACCAACACTCCAAATCTTTTATATTGCCTTTAAACCAGTCCCAACTCTCAACTACAAATTAAATTCTATTGATGACTCACTGCCACTCATCCCCCCCAAAAAAATTCAATCTATTTCCGACCAAACGACCAGAAAAAATTTTTTTTTCAAAAACGAAAAAAAAAAAACATATTTACAGGCAACAACTAGGTGAAGTTTATCGCTGAGTAACGCCCCTGCCTCATTTTCCGCAACGCAGCGATAATCTCCAGCGTCATCTTGCTTGGCTTCTTTCAGTCCATAGAACGTGTCGGAACTCCGCTCGCTGATTACATCTCCGTTTTTCAGCCATGTGTATTCGGCAGGTGGGACACCTGTTGCTTGACATTGTAAAATCTTGCTTTGTCCCTCGTTCACCAAATCGCCCGAGGAAGAGGGTTCGTGAAGAAACTGAGGAGGATTAATCGTTTCACCTGAAAAAAAAATTAATTTTTTTAGTAAAATTTTTAAAAACAAAAAACAAAATACGAAATTAGCGCACGAAATTAACAATTAACGGCTTACTTTCATCATTTCACTTTTAATCTTTAAAACAAATCTTTTAAAATATTTTATTTATATTTACATCCTTTTATTTTTCCCTAATAAAAGTTTTCCTGAGAGGATTAATGGATACGAAACTTGCGTAAGGGAATTAGTGGGCTTAAACACGCGATTATCGAGCGAAGCCATGTTTGTCTTTGGTTTCCTTGGTTACGAAACGCCGTTTATGCTAAAACCAGGGCTGAAAATTCGAATAATATCACGGCTAAACTATATTTAGATGCCATTGTCAAAGATATAGTTATTAAGTTCGAGAAGACGAGGCAATGACTATTTCCGGTAGGCCACTTTGAAAAAATGTAAACAATAAAAAGTAAAAAAAATCAGTTCGCACAATTAAAAGGAAACGTTAAGGGTCATTTCAATTTTCCTTCCTCTCGGCTATTTCTTGCAGCTGGCGTCGTTAATTTTTTTAATTACTTTGCAAAAAACTGAAAATTACAGTTTTAGAAATAAAAAAATATTATTTTCACCACTCATCAGACTCAATCAGCTTTAACATGCCATTAGAGAGAAATTGTGTGTAATTATTTCCAAAAAGATAAGTGAAGATGTCAGAAATAACTATTTTATCTCACCCCGTGTCAAAGCAATTATGACTCACTTATCTGACAAACTAGAATAAAATAAAATTTCACAAAAAAAAAAATTTTATATTGACTCACCTGAGACCTCGAAATAAACACAAAATGATAAAAAAACGATGTAAAAGTGGCGTAATTTGCAGCGAGTTGTACCCACACGTCGGTTGTAAGGTACAAAATGATTGATCCGTAAATAACACATTGTTGATCACGTTAAATCACACGGACGAGTGAGCATTGCAGGACGGAATCGAAAAGTAACAACGTCCGAACAGTCCGTGACGCCATCTTGATCGGGACAAAAGTTTGTAACGAGAGTAAAACAAATAAATCAACGTGACTTCATGTTCAATAATGGAGAATCACATGGTCTCGGCTTGATCTGATGCTGTAACAAATTGCTGTGTGGTTTGTTTCGTTCGAATTAGTCTGAACGTTGATTAACAAAGCAGGGGCGGCTCGCTTATGGGGCGCTCCGAAGAGTGTTTAAGAGCTTCGCCGCGGGCATTGAATGTGTCACGTGGGTGCGAGAAAAGAGTAGTGATTGGTACGCCAAGTTGACGCTTGTTTGTATGTCAATGGCACCTGAAGGGAAGAGTCAGGTGTGAACGTGAATTAAAATTGGATCAAATTTAATGAAAGTTTTTGTTTTTGTTGTTTTTTTTCTGTTTTTTTTTAAATGAAATTAAATGTATTGATTGCTAAAATAAATTTTGGAATTATAAATTCGTTTGCTGGATTATTTATTTACGTTGAAAGTTGTAAAACTATTTATTTTCTCCATGTAAACAAGTTTATTACTCGTCCGAGTTGAATTTTTTCGATTTTTCAAACAGCACCGCTCTTGAGTGTCGGTCTTTTAGTAGACTTTGGCACGGAGGAAGTGATGCGCTGCTATGACCTAAATTTTACTAACGCAAGGACGATGCTTCAAGCCAAGTGTATAAATGGCAACCAAAATATACTAAACGGGTATTTATATACACGAGACATTAATCCGATCGGCTCCGATCGTCGATTATACGTAATAAAAACAATGTTTGAACGAAAATCAATTAGTGACGTATTATTACTTACAGGTAAACATTCGTGGTAAAACGAAAACTGTCTCTGAATCTGTTATTTACATCCGTTTGCCATACATCACGATCATTCACGAAGTCTGGGATGCAAAAAAATCCGAGATATTAATAACATTTTGATTTATTGATTGAAATTTTATTAATTTTTTTTAGGTAAGTATAAAAATTATAGAATAATTTTCATTGTTATGATCGACATTTGTTTTGCTGATGTGGCATTTGAATTTATTTTATAGGTGAGGTAATTACTGTCATTAAAAACAATGTGGGGGTGGGGAGAATCAGAAGACAAGCAGTTGGTAAGTGCATGAAATTATTTTTTAAATGAATTTCTAAAAAAAAAATATTTTTTTTTTGCATAGCAATTACAACTGGATGATTTGCGAGGATTGCACAACGATCAGACACACACACTTAACGAGTTGAAGACATTAACAAGAACACAAGCAGATCAACTAGCCGAAAAAGAACTCATAATTGAGGTGAGAAGTGCGTTGTTAGTTAAAATTTATTAATTTTATGCATTTTTTTTTAATTTTAGGAAACAAATGCAAAGTTTAGTAAACTCAAACTACAATCTAAAGCAAAAATAAACCAATTAACTAACCAACTAAGTGAATTGCAAAAAAAACAACCCCGTGATTGTGGATCTCCTCAGAAAAGAGACGAAGATGACGATGCTTCGTCGTCCGAAGGAAGTCGGGGAAGTTATGTCGCTGAGCAGACGAGTCGCGCAAAATTGTTATTACTGAAAAAACAGCTGGAGGATAATAGGTGTTGTTTTATACTTTTATTTTGTTAATTTTATTAACTATACATTTTGTTTTTATTTTAATTTTAGGTCATTAACTGAAAAACAGGAAAAGAATTTGGGAGAATTGAATTCAAGGATTGAAAATTTGGAGGAATTATTATCAAAAAAGGATTCAGAGATTGAAGAATTAAAGAATAATCAAAAGGATTTTAAAAGGGTAACGAAAATTATTTCAATTTTTTAAATTATTTTGGTAATAATGTCAATTAATTGCTAGGATGATGAAAATGGAGCCGACGTTGATGAAATGTACGCACAAATTGTTTACAAAGACAATAAAATACTTGAACTTGATAGAAGGATACACGAATTAGAAGGATCGTTGATGGATGTGCAAGAAACCGTTAATGAAAAGGGTCAGGTGATCGAAGCTAGGGACAGAGCGATAAAGGTATTTTAATTAATTTTTTTTAATGTGTAAATTTATTAAATTAAATTTTTTTTTATAGTTGATGACCGAAGATTTGAGTATGCGTAAGAAGAATGTTGTTGATCAACTGGACGACACTAGAGATGAGATGCGGCAAATGCAGTTTAATTTTTCAGTGTTGGAAACGCAGTGGAATAATGAAAAGAAATTACTTTTGCAAGATTTATCAACCGAAAGGGAAAGTTTCAAACTACGGATCACCGAACGTGATAAGAAATTAGTAGAAGTCGAAGAAACGTTGAAAAAACTCGAATCCGTGAGGTTCGAGTTGAGTACCCGCAATGCAGCGCTGCAGGAAAAAGTTGTTTTGCTTCAAGAAAATTTGGAAAAGATTAAACAGAATGTTTCTAGTGATCAAACTAATGGTATTATTTAATTAGAAGTTGATGTTATATACAATTTAATGTTATTTTTTAATTTTTAGATTTAAAATTAGAATTACAAGCACTGAAGGAACAACTAAACGAAAAAGAGGCAATCATCAATTCATTACAGGCGCTTGAAAAGGAAAATTCTAAACAGCAAAAGAATCCCACTGAAAGTAAATCCGTCGTTAAAATCAAAGCGCAATATGTTAGTCGCATTAAAAATTTAGAAAAACAACTTGAAAGTGCTCAGGTAGTGGTTAATTGTGATAAGAGAAGAGAATTTTGATTAATTTTGATTTTTTTAATCGCAGAAATCAGTAGATGAGTCACAGGCCCTAAATCAACGAATAACCGAATTGGAAACTGCGAACGAGCAACTGAAGACGGAATTGGAGAAACAGCAACAAAGTTTAGTCGAAAAAGATGAAAATTTCCATAAAGTGTCTGACAAACAAGCAAAAGTTAAAGATTTGTTGGACAATTTTTGTAAATCTCATGGAATGATTGAACCAACATCCGAAGCAATCGAGGAAGGATTTTCTAGAGATTTTCTTATCAAAGAAAAATTGGAAAATCTGTGCAAGAAGTGTTCTGTCACATCAATTGATGAACTGGAAGTTGTTTTGGACGGCTTACAACACAGGGAAAAAGTTGTAGAGACTGAAATTACAAATTACCAAGCGGAAATCGAAAATTATAAAAGTTCAATAGAAAAATCGACTTTTGAAATTCAAAGTTACAAAACTGAATTGCAAAATATCAAAGAAAAATTGAAAAATCTGGGCAAGAAGTGTTGCGTAGTGTCAATTGATGAACTGGAAGGTGTTTTCGACAGCTTAGAAAACAGGAAAAAAGTTATGGAGAATGAAATGACGAATTACCAAGCGGAAATCGAAAATTATAAAAGTTCAATAGAAAAATCGACTTTTGAAATTCAAAGTTACAAAACTGAATTGCAAAATATCAAAGAAAAATTGAAAAATCTGGGCAAGAAGTGTTGCGTAGTGTCAATTGATGAACTGGAAGGTGTTTTCGACAGCTTAGAAAACAGGAAAAAAGTTATGGAGAATGAAATGACGAATTACCAAGCGGAAATCGAAAATTATAAAAGTTCAATAGAAATATCGACTTTTGAAATTGAAAGTTACAAAACTGAATTGCAAAATATGAAAGAAGAGTTAGAACAAGCACAGGGTGATCTGGAAAAGTTGAAAATTTCATCTAAAGAAGAAAAAGATTCGTTAAACGAAAGAATTCGGCAACAAACTGAGGAATTTGGTAATACGAAATCTGAAAATGACGAGAGAATTCAAAATTTGGAGCTCCAGTTGCTTGAAAAGGACAAAGAAATAAAGGAAATTAGTGAGGCGATGGAAAATAAAGTTGCTGTTATATCAGGTGATCGCGAGCGAGAATTAATCGAGTTCCAGAGACGGTTATCGGATGCGGGTAAAACTGAAAAGGAGTTGATGGAAAGCAACGAGAAAGAAAAATTGGATTTAGAGACAAGAATTCAGTTGTTGGGAACTGAAATGCACGAAAAGGAAGCAGCGATTTCCAATTTGGAGTCCGTTTTGCGTGAAAAAGAAAAAGAAATTATCGATTTGCAGCAAAAATCCGAGGTAAATCAATGAGATTTTTGAAGTAATTATGTTAATTAATGTTATTGTTTTTGTAGATGCTTGCAGATGAAAAAGATGATTTGATTGTGAAATGCAGGAACGAAATTGACGGATATCAAAAGGAACTGGAGGAGAAAAACATGACCGTGCAGCAGTTGGAAGCAGCTGTGGAATCCAAATTGGAATCAAGCGTTGAAATCAAGGGTCAACTTGAGGAAGATTTAAAATGTGTTCAAGGAAGGCTAGAAGAGGAGAAATCTCACTGCCGGGAGTTGAAGGAAGGGTTGGAGCGAGCGGAAAAAGAGTTAGCGGATCAGGAAAACAACTTTAAAGCATTGAAAAATGAATTTGTAAAGAAAGAAGAGGAATATGAGTTGATTAAGACTGAAATGGAAGAAAAACTTAACAATAAACAATCACAAATTGATGAATATGAGAAAAAATATGCAGAAAAATGTGAAACTGTAGAAAATTTGCTGCAATCGAAAGACGTTGAAGAGAACTATAAGTTTGAAATGGAAAAATTAATGGAGAAGAATGAAAAGTTGACAGCGTATGTGATTGAATTGGAAAATGACATCAAAAGTTTGGCAGACACTCAGGAAAAGGCCTCGGAGGAAAAGCAGTTGGTTGAAGAGCAATTAACGGAATTGAAAACTGAGTTCGAACGAGATCAAATCAATTTAAATGCTGAGGTAGAAGAGTTGAAGAACAAAATTGAGTCATTAAGCGCTGAAAAAGTTAAATTAATGGAAAATTTGAAGAATAACGAGGAATTAATTATAAATTTGGCACAAGAGAAGGAAAGTTTGGTTTTAATTATGAGGCAAGGTGATGCTGAGCTTGAAAATGTGGCCAAACAAAAGGAGCAACTTGGCATTTTGGTGTTGGAAAAAGAGAATAGAATAGCGGAATTGGAGAAAATGCGTTCAGAACTGGAAGGAAACTACGGTGAGCTGAAGGATCGATCTGAAAAGGAAGTAGAGGCAGTGAGAAATGAACTTTTAATTGCGAATGAAGAGCTTCAGAAGATTGGTAAAGAATTTGATGTAAATAAACAGAGTGCAGGAAATTTGGAGTATGAATTGCAAGCAATCACGGCAAAGTATAGCGAAAGGGAAGTTGAATTTGAGAAAATGCGACACGAATTTGTAATTAGAAATTCAGAATTTGACCAATTGCAAGAACAGTGTCTTAGATTCGAGAAGGAAATCAGCGGGCACATTAGCGAAAAAAATGAAATCGTGAAACGCTTAGAAAGCATAGGTAGTTTTTATGAAGAAAAATTGAATGGTCTTCACCAGCATTTACAGGAAAAGGATGCAAGAATAGAAGAAATGGAGAAAATTACTCAAAACAGTCAAGAATCTTTAGTAATGCAAATTCAAGGATTAGCAGATCACTTAAATGAACTTCAAATGCTTAATTCAGACTTGGAATCAAGAGTTAAAAAGGAATTGGAAGGAAATGAAGTTCAAAAACAGTACACAAATGAGTTGGAAGATAAATTAAAGAATCTTACAATTGGATATGCTGAATGCGAAAGTGCTGTTTTCGATAAACAGGCTGAAATAAAAAACGTGCAAACCAAATTCGAAGCAAAAATGGGTGAATTTGTAGAATTAAACTCACTTTACACTGATTTGCAGTCTAAATACAACGAACTGGAATCGCAATTTCAGAACTTGGAAGCGAGAAATGGTGAATTGCAGTTGGAAATGGCTGAAATGCAAATCCTGAAGGAAGAACTGAATTCTGGGAAACAGGAAATTGAAAACTGTCACAGAGAAATAAAGATGCTGAATGAAAATATTGAAGAGAAGGTGAAACAAATTGGTGAAATTGAAAAACTGAATGAAAATCTCAAAATTCAGTTCGACGAGAAACTTCGAGAAGAAGTGAAATCTCGGGAACGCGCTACAGAGATGAGCGAAAACTTGAAACAGGAGAATGAAAAACTTCTTGATTACCTCAACACAAAAGAATTCGAAATTAAACAGTTGCAAGTTGTCGATAATGACAATTTGAGACAAAAATTGGAAGAAATAGATGAATTGCGCTTGAGAAATGTCGAATTGGAAGCGAATTTGGCGCAATTACAACGGCTGATTGAAGAAAAGGAAACGAAAGAATCAAAGAAGGAAACCTCAGAAAGACAAGAAGCTGTGTTGAGTGCTATGCATGAACTGGAATCAGATTGGGACCAAGATTGGGGAGACGATAGTAAACCAATTGTGGTGATGCCAACTGACGCTGAAATTTCTAAGGAAACATTGCTAGAAGAAAACAAGGAACTGAAAAGAGAAATTGAAAATCTGAGACAAGAGTTATGCAAAGTTGTTGCCCAAAATGAAAAGATGACAAAACGGATTGCGCATGACTTGGGAAAAGACGAAGAGATAAAGTCGTTGGAAGCGAATCGTGAAACTTTGGAAATGTCTAACAAAGTTTTGGTGGAAGAAAATGCTGAACTTAAAAGTGAAGTTGAAGAATTAAAACAACAGTTGAACAAAACTATTGCTCAGTTTGAAAAAATGACCAAAAAAACTGCTTGTGACCTAGGCAACGATCAAGACAAAGAATTGCAAGAAAAACTTGAAAAATCTAACAAAGATCTGATTGAAGAAAACAAAAAATTACAATCAGAAATTGAATATCTTCAGCAACAATTGAAGGAAGTTATTGCCCAAAATGAAAAAATGACTATGCGGAGTGCTTCTGAACTTGGTAATGATCAAGAAAAAAATTCAGGAGAAACTAATCAACAAATGGATTCATTGGAACAATCCAACAAAGCTCTTATTGAAGAGAATAAACAACTGACAAATGAAATTGAGGAGTTAAGACAAGAACTGAGGAAAATCATTGCCCAAAATGAAAAAATGACTAAACATATTGCATATGACCTTGGTAATAATGAAGACAAAAAGCCAATGGAAGCAAACCTTGAAGATTCAGAAATGGCCAACAGACTTCTGCTTGAAGAAAACCTAAGGCTCAAAGCTGAAATTGAAGAACTAAGACAACAATTAAACAAAACTATTGCCCAGTTTGAGAAAATGACCAAGAAAACTGCTTATGATCTAGGCAATGATCAAGACGAACAGTTAACAGAAAGCCTTGATCCATCCAACAAAGCTCTGATTGAAGAAAATTCAAAATTGAAATTGGAAATTGAATGTCTTCAGCAACAATTAAAGGAAATCATTGCCCAAAATGAAAAAATGACCAAACATACTACATATGATTTAGGAAACGATCAAGAGGAAAAGCCAATGAAAACAAATCTTGAAGATTTGGAACTGACTAACAATCTTCTGGCTGCAGAAAATCAAAAATTAAAAAGTGAAATCGAAGAGCTTAAACAACAATTAAACAAAACCATTGCCCAGTTTGAAAAAATGACCAAAAAAGTTGCTTATGATTTGGGAAATGACCAAGACAAAGACTTCTCAGAAAATCTGGACAAGTCCAACAAAGCTGTGACTGAAGAAAATCTGGAAACGTCCAACAAAGCTATGACTGAAGAAAACACAAAATTGAAATCAGAAATTGAACATCTTCAACAACAATTAAAGGAAGTTATTGCCCAAAATGAAAAGATGACTATGAGGCTTGTTTATGATCTAGGAAATCACGAGGAAATACCAATGAAAACAAAGCTTGAAGATTTAGAAATGACTAACAATCTTCTGGTTGCAGAAAATCAACAACTTAAAAGTGAAATTGAAGAGCTCAAACAACAATTAAACAAAACTATTGCCCAGTTTGAGAAAATGACCAAAAAAGTTGCTTATGATTTGGGAAATGACCAAGACAAAGACTCCTCAGAAAATCTGGACAAGTCCAACAAAGCTGTGACTGAAGAAAATCTGGAAAAGTCCAACAAAGCTATGACTGAAGAAAACACAAAATTGAAATCAGAAATTGAACATCTTCAACAACAATTAAAGGAACTTATTGCCGAAAATGAAAAGATGACTATGAGGCATGTTTATGATCTAGGAAATCAAGAGGAAATACCAATAAAAACAAAGCTTGAAGATTTAGAAATGACTAACAATCTTCTGGTTGCAGAAAATCAACAACTTAAAAGTGAAATTGAAGAGCTTAAACAACAATTAAACAAAACTATTGCCCAGTTTGAGAAAATGACCAAAAAAACTGCTTATGATTTGGGAAATGACCAAGACAAGGAGTTATCAAAAAGTCTGGAAGTGGCCAACAAAGCACTGATTGAAGAAAATGCAAAATTAAAATCTGAAATTGAAAATCTCAAAGATCAACTCAAGCAACTTATATCAGAAAATGAAATAATGACAAAAACAACAAAGACAGATTTGGGAATTGAAAGAGAACTGGAAGATTTACACCAGATACACACACAGTTACAAATAGACTTTGCACAAACCCAGAATCAACTTGCTCTTCAAAACATGGACATACAGGCCTTAGCAGATGAGAAAAGCAAACTTGAAATAGAATTAAATATAGTAAAGGAAGAAAATGAGACAGTTATGTCAGACTTCAATGAGCTAAACAAACTGTACAGGGAGGAAAAAGATGAATTGGAAAGGCTAAGACAAAATGCAAGTAAAGAAGTCAAACCAATTGTAATGAAAGAGACTGAAAAATTAGTCGGAAGTTCGAGCGAAGAAGAGGAGTTGAAGGTTCTTAAAATAAAGAACAGCAAAATGCTCATCAAGTTGAAACAATTTAAAGAAAAGAGTGATAAACAGCAAGTGGAAATTGCACAACTGAGTGAGGAAAATACTGCACTCGGCGACAAATTAAGCGGAGTGAACGACAAAGTCGATTTGCTGGAAGTCAGCAATGGAAATCTTGTGGAAATCAAAGATCAGTTGGTGAAGAAAATTGAGGAATTGACTCTGAAATGCAAGGATTTAATACAGGAAAAGACTTTGCTGGAGAACCAGTTAAAAGAGTCGCGCGAAGAACGCGAAAGACTTCGGCGAGAAGCTATATCGAACGAAGAGCAAGCGGAAATCCTCATGTCTGATAACAACACATTCCAAACAGTTGTTGAGAACTTAAAAGAAGCCAAAATGAGAATGGATGAAGAACTAAGACAGTATGCAACCCAGATATACCATTTAACAGAAGAAAAGGAAAAATTGCAGCGACAAGTGGAAGGATTAAGTAATATAAGCATTAAATATGAAGACATTCTTAGCAGTAATGGTGAAATTGAAATGAGATGCAGAGAATTGGAGCAAGAAATGGCAATGCTGAAGGGAAAATATGAAAATTGTCAAGTACAAAATGAAGGATTGAGAAAAGATAAGGTTGAGCTGGAGTTGACGCTTGCACAAATGTATGGTGATGAAAAATCAAAGTTTGATGAGGAAAAGATGGAGGTGCAAAAATCAATTATGAACTTAAGAAAAACAATGCAAGGAATTGCTGAAGAAAGAGATGAAATAATAAGTAAACACAATTTTTGTGAGGAAATTGCCAAACAAAAAGAAAGTGAAGTGGAGACATTGAAGAATGAAATTGGGATCTTTCAAAACACTATGTCCATTGCACATCAGACCAACGAGGGAAATAGATCATTGGTGGATGAAGCTACGCAAAGAAACAAACTTCTTGTTAGTGAAATTGAAGCAATTTCTTCAAGTAGATCAGAGTTGTTGGAGAAGTTAACAGCAATGGAAAGAGACTTTGAAGAAGTTGAGAATGCAAACAAAAAATTAAATCAAATGTTAAATGAAAATAAAGCACAGGAGAGTGAAATGAGTAAAATCTACCACATGGAAATGGAACTAAATCAGACTGTGCATTTGTTGCATGAAAGAGAGTATCAATGCAAAAATCTAACAGAAGAAATAGCAGAGGTATGAAAACAAAATGAGAATTCACATGCGCAGAATGTTCTAATAAAAGATCTTAAAGAATAATTTGATTTACAGAAATTTACTATAATTAAATTTGTTGTAAAGAACAAATATGCATTACATTTACGGTTTTAAATGAACGCTTTCCAGTTAATTTTGTAAAATGTTTGTTACAACTTTAAATGTAATTAATGTAAATAACATTCTGTGACAAATGTGAATACTTATTTACTTTTGAGCTACTGTAACTAATTATTGAAATTTATTATTAGCTCATCGATGAAAAAAACAACCTGAAAGTGCATTTATCTGGGTTATCAAGAAATAGTCACCAACAGGACCTTAAAATACAAGAATTACAAGAGCAACTGGAGGAGCAAAAACAGATCCATACTTCTAATCCAGATCAGTCATCTGATGTACGTATAGAAAAACGAATTCCCTACTTAATACTCACTTTTTTCTTTTCCATATTCAGCAACTTTGAGTTTATTTTGATTTACTTTTTTACTTTAGTTGGCACTGACCATTGAAGAAAACCAACCACTAATCATTCCTGAAACGAATTTCACACTAAGTATTTTTAAACATCATTTCTCAAAGTTATATTTTCTAAATTTTAATAAATCTCATTACAGCGCGGACAATGCGAAGTACTGCTTGGAGGATAAACAATTGGATACAAGGCAGAAGGTAATTTAACTTAAAAAATTTAAAAAAAAAGAAAATTATCCCAACTTTTATTATCGTAGTATGTGCGGTAATCCCATTCTTCACCTTTGATTGTCCATCTTCTGCATGCCTCATATTTTTAATCAAGTAAAGGTAAAAATAACTAAAGTTATTTATAATTAGAAAATGAAAATTTTCAAATTATTTCAAAGTCATGCAGCAGATGCATTTTTTATATTAAAGATTTTTTCTATACTTAATTTCCTTTTTCTTTGCAGGAGATACGCTCAGCGGTTGTACATTAGCAAATCATGGTCCAAGATTTTGTATTACATTTATATTTTAATTTTGCATATTATGCTTATTTACTGTGCCTTGTAAGTTAATAGAAAATATATTGGGTAATTCAGAAACCTATTGTGTAATATAAAAATAAATTGAATAAATTGTTGATTTAGAATAAAAATAATTAACAAACACCTATCATTTTAATATCATAAAAATATTATTTAAAAAAAATTATGTACAATAATATAAGTACTCCTGATTCATTTATAATCAGTTACCATTATTATGTCATTTTAAATTATTTAAGTATTTAAAAATATTTTGGAATGTAATGATTTAAATAAGCATTTCTTAAGCTCTAGGTTTACCCCCACTGGCTCCCTTGGCCTCAAATAGTTTTCTAACAAAATAAACCTGACAACATCCGGATAATAATACTATTGCGCACTGAGCTAAAGACCATATCTGGACGTAACTGTTATTAGCTAAAAGTAAGCCTAAATCTCGTGCTTCGTGGCCCCGGTTATACTGTTGGTATCGAAGGATTTCGTTGACGCGGTTACCGACGAGATCGATGACATTCTAAAAAAAAAAAAAATTTAATACGATTTCATCACTTGAATCTCTCAAATATCAAAATACCGTGAAATTTTGTACGTTAACATCCAACTCCTCGACTTCCTTTATATATTGTTCCCATTCGTCGTTTTTGTATGATGTAATGTAAACATTGACCAGTTTAGATGCAAATCGTGAAAACTGGTTGTCGACGCAGATTTCGTAATAGCCTGAATCAACATATAAATATTTTTCAACATTAGAGAGTTTGCAGAAAACAAAATTTATGTCTTATAACTTTTAAATTCCACGTTAATTATAAATCTGACTTATATTTAACGTGGAATTTATAAGTTATAAATTTTGTTCTCCGCAAACTCTTATTATTTTATATTTTTGATATTTTACCTCCATTTATTGCGATTTCTGTGTATTCGCTTTCACTCAGCCATTTATACGGAAGAACGTGCATCCCGTTTGGATGCCGAATTGCAAATCCGGCTTTGCCATCACCACCACGAATTACCTACATTGTAATAAACCAAGTGTATTTAGTTTTGAGTTTATAAAAGCAAGAAATGTTTGCATGTTTCGATTTAAAAACAGCGCCATATGTGTACCTGGAATGACACGTATAACGTGGCATTCGGTTGCACGAACTGGTAGAAACAGTCTTCTTTTGCAGCGTCGATTTGCAATTTAAATTCATAGGCTACACCTGGGACATTGTCAAAGTCAAAGTCATCTTGTGATGAAGTTAAATGGTGATTTTCTAGGACAACTAGTGCAAAGAGGAAAAGCAACCGGCCCCATTCCGACATGTTGCTACTGGGAGATGAAGCGCCTACGGTGGACCATAGGGACACCAACGAGCAGTAACTCATTAAAATTCTTTCTATCTAGCGTGCAAATCAATACACAGAATAAATAAACCTATCACTGAATAAAAAGTAAAAATACAATTGAATTAAAATATTTCTTTTTTCATTTTGAATAAAATTATTGTACTATACTATAAATTATTATTTAACTACTAGCTGGTACCCATGGAAAATCCACTGACAAAATGAAATTTTTAAAAAAATAATAAATAAAATTCAGAAAATAAACTTTTTTTAAAGTGTGTAAAATTGCTGCAAACCATTTTATTTATTGATTCATAGAAGTGATTTTTATAATAAAATAAAGCAGTATTGTCTCTGTACACTTATTTTTTTTAAAATTTCACTTAATTGCATCTATTGAAAAGCAATATATAAAATACAATATTAACATTCAGTATTATAAGCACACACAATTAAGTTTTCGTTTCAGTAAATTGTACAGTTCAACGTGCAGCTGCAAAAGATATTTAATCGTATTTGAACTCATTTAACACACATTAAAGAACAACTAAAAACTTCTACTGGTAACATGACTTAGCTTTGATAGCCGCAGACAAACAAGGAAAAATAATTAAATCAGAACTGCTAATTAATGTTGTAAGGTGTCGCTTGGACGCCACACCTTCGGTGATATGCTAATTAGCCGATTACGACCAATCATACATTTTCTTTCATTTATTTGTAATTTTGTATATTTTTTATGAATAAATCAGTTCGATTTGACCCTTGACATGATGAAGTTGCGTCCTTGCTTGCTTACAAATGTACATAATTTTTTTAAATAATATATGTTTACCATTATTAAAATAAAAATATTTCTTAATTATTTTTATTGTCCTAAATTAATAAATTTTTTTTTAGAACGCTTTATCTGAATTTCACTTAATTTCACTTAATATTTTTCTATTAATTTTATGAGAATAGAATAAGTATTTAATTTAATGAAATTCTTTATATTAATTAGTTTGAATTCTCTCAAATTTGGTTAAATGTTATTGGCTGATGCATTGTGATCACCCTATCATCCCTTGATGACTGACTAAATTTTGAGAGAAATTTAAAAAGAAAAAAAAAATTTCACAGTTGCCGAAACCCGGGATTGAACCAGGGACCTTTAGATCTTCAGTCTAACGCTCTCCCAACTGAGCTATTTCGGCAGTTGTTTTTAACAACCCTACAATCACCTTTGTCCTCACTTGCCCCACTGCTTAGCATCTTCACCCTCATTACCAGATACATCAATTAATTGTTAGGAGTAAATGAGTTGAACAGAGTTAAATAATATTGTTTGTTGGAGTTGTGATTATGTTTTTTGTAATGTGCGCGCGACGTACGAGGATGCGGGTGTAATTAGATGATTGTAATGGTTGA
>JAQIXT010001082.1:0-19270 GCA_034700445.1 Stenotaenia linearis | reverse complement strand
ATGTATCTGGCAATTGCTCTTGATTCAGCAAGAACTTCACCATCAAATTCCAAAACAGGAACTTTTCCAAAAGGTTGCTCTTTAAGTAGAATTGTAATAATAAATAACAATATTAATGAGTAAAATTTGATGTAATGAATTTATAATTAACATTGAATTTATAAGTTATAAGACATAAGTTTTGTTTTCCGCAAACTCTTTATAGAAAACTTCAGTTACAGTAACTTACGTGCATTACCGGATAAGACATTTCTCAACGGTAATGCACACTCAACAAAAAAGGTATGAAAGGATGTAAGGTACGTGAACGAAGACATTGTTTGTATCTTTGAAGGTATAAGAGTATCTCCATTTATGTACCTGGTATGACGGTTTGTACCTTTTTCGGTAAAATTGTGCAATATTATTTACCTGGTTTTAGTTTTTCCCACTCTTCGCCACCATAGACCATCCGCACATCTTCGTATTCAATATTCTTATACGCAAACAGTAATCTGGTAATTTCTGCATACCCCCGAACATCAAAATACACCAATCTGTACTTAGGCGCCATTTTTCTGCAATAGAATAATCTCATACAATTTTCTCAACAAACTAGGCAAACATTGCATATTTATATACTTTTTTAAGAAAGATAAATGATAATGTCACTTGAAGGTGACTATATATAAGGACTTATCTTAGAATTATCTTATTCAAGGACTAGATAGCAACAGGTGAGACAATACTTGAGTTTTATTATGTACTCATAAAACCGGATGTAGTAGAGGTCAAGTATTGTTTGTTGTTTACTTGTGTTTTCACACTGTTATTCTTAATCATTGTGAAGATTAAGTTAATTTATTTATCAGTGCTGCTTGAAAAGATCAAATTGGATTTGTAAATAGAGATCAACTCAAGGTAAAGTGTTATAGTGAAGTGTTGTAACTCAAGGTTAAATTCCATAGTGAACAAGTAGAAATGAGGGAATGGATGGGATTTTGAGTTTTTTAGGGATATTGTGGTGAATTATGAAGTTTTTTTTGGGATTTTTGTTGATCTTTAGGGAGTTTGAAGTGAAAAATGTGTTGTTTGTGTTGGAAAATTACTTACTTTTAGTCGGTGCGACTGTAATCAGCAAAGGAGGAAATGAGTGTGAATGTAAATAGGAAATTTGATGGTGGTGACGTAATGGTGCTTACAAACACGTGATATAGTAATAAAAATATAAAAAAATCTTGAAATGTAAAAAAAAAAAATTCTTAGACTCCTATGATTACAGTAATCAAACCTCTAATTGATAGTTTATTAAAAATGTTGATTCTATCATTTTAATTTTATCATTAATAAGTAATTAATTAGAAACAATACTTAATGATCCGAGCGTTTCGTTATAACGGGGTTCGTTGGTAAAAGTTGATTTTTTGTAAAAATAATTGAATTTTCGTGTATTCGTTTACAAAAGTACATGCAATTATAATTTTATTGCGTAATGAATACAATTTTATATAAAATTATGTGAGAAAATCAAGGAAATCGTGACACAGGACGTTTTTCCACCCATTCTTTGATTCCTGGCAAACTGAAAATTCTATCGACCAAATCGATCAAACTTTTGTACTTTTCCTCGTTACCAAGGTCCATTTGGGTTTTCCTGTGCTCATAAAGAGTATCTGCTACTGCTATGTCGGCCCAGGTCACCTGAAATGACATTTTGTGTTGAATTATTTTGATTTTGTTCAGGAAAATTGAAATTTTACTGAATCTCCAACTAAGAAGTTTGAATCTTTCATTTGTTTCAGTAAGGAATCGAAAAACTGAGGACATTCCTTTTCGATTAGGATTTTATAGTAGTCTTCCTAAAGATTAAGGAGTTAAATGTTGGTTTGTGATTTTTTTTAATTTTTTTTTTTTACTTTTTTTAAAGGATCGAATTCCATTATCCATTGCCATCGGTGTTGGTTGAAGTCGCTTAAAGCGCTGACTAACATGTCACATTTGGCTGATTCCAAGTTGGTTTTTCCTGCTAAATCTGATTGAATTTTTAAAAATTTTTAAAAATTTTTGATTAAAAAAATTTTTTTTTGAATTTTTTTTTGAATTTTACCATTTTCCCGCGCAATGTATCGCGCGATTGCATTTGTTTCTGCTATAACTTGATCATCGACATGTAAAACGGGAATTTTTCCGAATGGTTGTTCTAGATTTAAGTATAAATAACTAACTTTACGTTATATTTCTGCGTAATACCGTGTCTGAGTTTGTTCCATTCTTCGCCTCCCCATTGGAGCCTCACGTCTTTGAAATCGATTTTTAGATAAAAAAACATGAGTCGAATGAATTCCGCTCGTCCGCGTTCATCATAGTATATTAAAGTGTACTTGGGAGACATTTTTGTTGCTTGCGAACAAGGAAATTGTGTGCAGGAATGTTTAGGAGCTGAAAAAAGTTTTAGAATGTTTGAAAAAGTAATTAAATTAGTGAAATAGTTGTTAAAGTTACCTTTTTAAAGTTTTACTGCTATCACTGCGTAGACGGAAATAAGTTTGAAATGTAAATAATAGAGTAATGTTACCTGCAGGTGTTTACGTAATGGATGAGTGTGTCACGTGATGCGTAGTGAAATTAATGGAAAATTTATTCAGTGTTTAATTTTTCAATTATTTTACCACAATATTCTATGGTTTACTTGACTTTTTTCTACATTAATTTACTATTTTTTATTTTTTTCACATGAAATTGCTACATTTATACGATTTTCCTCACATTTTCCACTATTTATCCATTATTATCAACAAATTTTCACTTTCTCCATCTATTTTCTATAATTTTCCATTATTTTCCACATTTTACTACATTTTTCCACAATTTTCTTCTATTTTCCATTATTTTCCACATATTCTTCTATATTTTTTCACTATTTTTCCATTGTTTTTCCATTATTTTCCACATTTTCCACCCAAATACCAAAAACCACGCAAAATTTTCCTTACTCATTTACTACACATATTACAAATTGCAATAAACATATCTAACTTACAATTTCGGTAGTGTACCACCTACAATCACTACAAAAAAAAATATACAACAAATAATACAATAGAATGTAACCAGTACAAAAATAATATATTCAAAAATGAAAACAAATTTAGTATCAATAATATTATAGACTAGGCTTAAAGTGTCACAATCTCGGTTAGAAAATGAACAAAACCCGTTGCATAAGATATGTATCAAAAGCTCATTATCAGTTTCGACAAAAATTGATAATGACGTCACTTATTAATTTATTTAGCGAGTTTGCGTTTTCCTTTCGAAACTTGCTCATGAATGTCAAGAATAAGTGATTGTTTTGTTATTGGCATCGTTGAGCAGTGTTTTTTCGTGATATTCGCCAAAACTCTGATCTAGTCTACTCAATAAGCTACAAAAATGTGGAAGTTGTAGAAAATTCAAATGTTGTCGAGTTTTTTCTTGTCGGTGATGGCTCCGGTGTTGCCGTCGCAGTCTAAGTCGGATGAGATGTTGGAGAGGTAACGGTTGTGCGCCGTGCCGGTGGTGTGGGAGAAGTCCATGATCTGGAAATTTTTAAAAAATTTTAGTTTTTTTATTGAATAATTTGAATTTTTTAGTGAATTTTTTGAAATTTTGTTGAATTTTTGATTTTTGTTAATTTTTTTTTGATTTTTTTGAATTTTTACTTGTCTAACTCCGGTGTGGTCTACAATTTGGGCCATTTGCATGTTGTGTCTTGCTCCTGATGCAGCTCTTTCCGTGCTGATTCTGGTGTGGAATGTCGGTTCTTTGCTTGCCTGGAATTTTAAAGATTTTTGTTAGAAATTGTGAAGTTTTTACGAGTTTTTAGCGACTTTGGGGGCATGAAAGAGCCACTTCCGGTTGGGTGAGGGGGATGATATTTTAGGGACTTCAACTACACGTGTGGATGTATTGTTTCTGAAAATTTCAGGTCTCCAACCAAACCGGAAGTGCTGTTATAAACTGTTCCAAATGGATCATAAAATTGAATTTTAAAGTTTTGGGGTCATTTGGAGCGGTTTTAAATGGCACTTCCGGTTCAGTTAGGATTCTAAAATTTTAGGGAATTTGAGGTAGGTAGTCGTAGTTGAAGCACATAAAATTTCTAGGTTCTAAGCAAAGAGGAAGTGCCATTTAATCCCGCTCCGAATTTCACCAAACCCAAACACATTTTTATCATTCGTGCTTTCCCGCACAACAGGATGTGTAAAATTGTAAATCTCTACCTTCAAATTCCGCTCTAGAGCTTTCTTATCCTCCCGTTCGGTCATAAAATCCTCTTGCAAAAACTGTATTTGTAATCGAAGCGTATCGCAATCTCGCTCCAGATCCCGCACGGTGGCTTTCATTCTCGCCAAATCTCGCTCGGCGCTCAATCGCTGCTCGTGTTCCTCTCGAAAATCAGTTTCCAAAACATCAATCTGCAGATAAAAAATCATTATTAAATTCAAATTGTGTTTGGTATCTCAACAACTCGATTCCCAAATATATTGCATTTCGCGTATTGAATATTTGGTAAACCAAATACCGTATTTCTTCGAATAGTACCCCTGTTTTGTGAATAAATAAGACCCGCGGGGTTTATTCGAGGAAATACGGTAATCGGTAAATACCGCTCGCTTCTTCTCACTTGTTTGTAAGCGGCGAGCAGCCGATCTTTGATGGAAGTCAATTCGGTGACCGAAAGCGACTGTTTCGGTCTCGACAGCAGACTTTCGAATTGCGTCTTCTGGTCTTTGCTCGCTGCGCTTCCTCTGTTGAGGACTTCGGTCAGCAGTCGCTGCGTTTCGTCGCGCTCCGCTTCGACTGTTTCGAGCTCTCTGCTGGTTTGCATGAGAAGCAATTCTACGTCTTGTCGCCGCTGTTCGTGGCGGCTTCGGGTTTGTTCCAGGTGTTGTATGGTTTGGCTGAGTTGTTCCTCCAAACCCTCGATTTTCTGTTTCAAGTTTGCGTTTTCTTGGAGGACTCGGTCGAGTTCGCTGCCTAGTTGGACCTGTTGGGTGAATAAAGGAGGGGAATTAATTTAGGGGTTGATAGTGGGGAGTGAGTAAGTTTAATTTTGTGGAATTTTGGGAGTTGAATATTAAATTTGGCTTAAAATAACAAAAATGGAGGGAAATCTCGTGAAATCTCACGTTTTCTCGTTGAAAAAGTTTAGTTTTACTGTAATTTTATATTATTTTCACATTATTAGTAATCTAAAACAATGAAAACAGACTTAAAACAGTTTCATTAATTAAATCTCGTGAAATCTCGCGATTTCTCGTTTGAAAACTTTACGTTCCCTTTAATTTCAAACCGTTTCCCTGCTTCCAAAACTCCATAACACCACAATTAACCTCAAAACACCACTTTAACATCACAATCTCGCAAAATCTCGCACTTTCCCACCCCCCAAATCCTCCACAACATTACCTCTCGTTCAGACGGTGCAGGAGAAACCAATTCGCTTCTCCTAGTCGGCGAAGAAGTGCCGGCGCTTTCCGGATCAAACAATTTACTGCGAAGAACATCATTATCTTTGCTCAGAACAAAAACTTCACTTCTCAACCCCGAATTACTGCTCTCAATTCTCTTCAAATTACATTCCAGTGTATTAATATATTTCTGCTTCCCCTAAAAAAAAAAAAAAAAAAAAAAAATCATCAAAAAAATTTTTTTTTATTTAAAAAAACCAATCAAGCCACTCAAAATAACTAACCATTAATGTTTTTTTAAGTCCCTGCAATTGCTCTTCCATGTCCATTACTTTATTCATAAAACCTTGCAATTCGCTCCGAAGTCCTACGGCATTGATTTTCTCATTTGCAGACAGTTCCATTAAACTTGGTATCAGAGAGTAAGGAGATGATGTATGTTTTGCTTGTCCCTGGGTTCCAGATGAACCTCTTGACATTTGGAAAAAAATTTAGAAAAGAATAAAATTAGTTAACAACACAAAGCTACACAACAATTGAGTGAATAAAGAAATCAATAAGACATTTGCAAACAGCTGTTGGTTTCATTCCTAAATCAATTTTTACTTTAATTTACTCTGCTGTGATGGATAGAGAGATAAGTTATCATAGATCTTAATTATTATTGGTTTACATACAGAAAGGCTGGGAAGTTGAGTGTGGAAAGGTTTGGTTTTATGGTTTACAGTGTGGTGTTGTAATTAGGATATTTTTTCATGTTCTGTTTGAGTTTAATAGTTTAATATGTTTTTGCAAGTAAAATAAAGTTAAAATTTTTTTTAAAACATGATAAATTAGTGGTGTTTGATGAAATCTAAGTTAAAACTCTAATGGAACATGAGGACAGGTGTAAATTGATGTGAAATTTCCTTTTCTGTCATCAAACTTGAGGTAGAACCATTAGTTTATGAGTTATGATCGAATTCCGCTCGCTCATCATTAATGTGGAGGACAAATCCAACTCTCTAACTCCGTGGTTCCCCTGGGTACTTCACCAGGTGTGGTTCCTCCGAAGATGTTGGAGTTGCGGTTTTTTCTTACTCTTGTTGGTTTTGCCGTAGCTGTTCTTCGCCTGGCTTTCTTTCCTTTCGCTTCTTGGTTTTTGTTTCGTTGGTTGTCTCTAACTTTATTCGGAGGTATTTACTTGTGAAAAAATTTTGACTTGTGTAAATATTTTGATTTGTGTAAAGATTTTGAATTGTGTAACGTTATTCGTCAAAGTATTACAATCTAAAAGAATTTGGCAAACGCTAATTAAAACTTAATCTTCTCGACAAATTTTGACCTTTAATGGCCTTTGCCAGTGTTGTATGTGGGAAAATCAATTTCGATCTGAGGGCCTTAATTCCAAATCAGACATGTCATACACCCTAATCGCATGTGTCACGTGATTAAAGACGGATAATGTCCCAATCATGACAGTGGAGGTTGAAATAAGAGCTATGGTGACACTAATGTGATTTTTCTTTTTATCTTGTTGCTTTCAGGAGTGACTTTCTTCTTTTCTAACACTTAGATTTCTATCTTTTGCACTTTATTTATGTTCTTTGGACATCCATAATTCCAGCAATAAATTTACAACTTTGGACTAATTAGTTATTATTGAACTGTTTACTTCTGATGTTTGGCTTGTTCCACATGAACCTTGAACAGAATACTGACAGATTACGTGACATGATTAAAAATGTAAAATTAACATTTGTAGATCAATATCTTGAATGTAGTTTTAAAGTGTGAAATAACATGGTGGCTTAAAACCAAATTGAATTAAACTTCTTTTTTAAGGCTTGTGACTAACTTACTCTTCTGACTATAGGCTTTTAACCTTTGTTCTAATGAAAAATGACATTCTAGACCTTTTTTATAATGTAAATTATTATTTCTAGAACCATATTTCTAATGAAAATTGGTGTTTAAGATCCTTTTTCTTGAGAAAATTGACATTTTAGTCCCTTTTTCTTCAGAAAACTAACATTTTAGGTCCTTTTTCTTCAGAAAACTGAAATTCTAGACCATTTTTTAAATTAAAATTGATAATTAGACCACATTTCTATTGAAAATCTACACCCCTTTTCCTCAAAAAATTGAAATTTTACATCCCTTTCTTCAGAAAATTGAAATTCTCAACCCTTCTCCTTCTGAAAATCTATATTCTACACCTTTTTTCCTAAGAAAAATTGACATCTAAACCCTTTTCTCACACAAATTTCCATTCTAAACCCTCTTTACTTCTAAACCAAACCTTCTCTTCCCTTGTCTTTCTTAAACACAACTTCTTCAATAACCCTTCCATCACAACAAAACAGACAAAACCTTACAAACCCAACTTCCACATACCTTGCAATCAATTCAGCAGGTGGTCCATCACCAGAAACAGCAGAAAACACAGAAGAACTACTGGTAGCCCCAGACAGAGCAGACCACGATGCATCAGTATTCCTCGATTTAGGGTTATCCATATCAAAAATTGAAGAATCAGTCGAGTTTGTATCCACGGTTGATGAAACTTCTGTCAATTTCATTTGTGGCTGAGGGAATATAAACAAATTCGTTATGTTGACTTCAAGAGCGGGGAAAGTATTGTGTAAGCCTTACCATTATGTTGAAATGTACTTATGGTCGTGGAAAACCTAAAGATAAAACAAAAAACGGTGTTGTAATACATTTTCTGGCTTTTTTTGGGGCTCTGATGAGGGAATGTGGACACTAATCGAGAGTTTGATCAATATTGTGTCTGGTTTTGCACTTACCGGTTTGTCAGATGGGATTTGGTTGGTGTTAATTCATCGGCTGAAGCGGCGATGATCGGGGGATTAATAGTGTTAGTGGGATTTCATAATGTGTTTACTAAAAAGGGGAATCACCCGCCCACCGATTCCATGATTAAGTGTACTGGGGATCAGTCATGTCATGAGGGAATTTCCGGGTACGTAGGTTGGTGCTTGGAGAAAGTGGTCGATGAGTGGAAAGTATAGATAAGGTTGAGGTATGAGGGAATTTTCCCGTCTGTTTTTTTTTTTTTTTTTTTTTTTTTTGTGGGTTTTTTTGTTGGTTGGAAGTAGTTGGTGTTTTGTAATTAAAGGGTTGGAATTCGAGGGATTTGGATTTTTGGAATTTGAAATTTGATTAGTTTGATTGAATTGGGTAATTTTTTTTTTTTTTTTTTTTTTTTGGTAATTAAGGTTTTCGATTAATGTTTTATTGCGTTTTTGTGAAAATTGGTTGAATTTTTGTGTTTGTTTGTGGATTTTGTTTGAGTTTTGGGGAATTATTGCAAATTTTATTGATTTTTGTGAAAATTGATTTAATTTTTTTGAATTAGTGTAAATTTCTGATGATTTTTGTTGTTGTGAAAATTGAAGGAATTTTACGAATTATTGCAAATTTTATTGAATTTAAAAAATAATTGAATGGATTTAAAGGACATATTGTAAATTTCTTTGTATTATGGTGAAAATTGAATCAATTTTCATAAAATGTATATTAAATTTTTACAAATTTATGCAAATTTCGCAATAATTACGTTGATTTATGATAATAAAATGACATAAACGTTCATTTATATTCGAGCTTTATTTAGTTCCTCCCCCTAACTTTTAAAAATAAATTCAATGAATAAGATAAAGGGTAAAACCCGGAAAACTTCCCACTAACTTACAACTAGGAAATATTAACTCCACTAATTCATTAATATAAATTAATTTCAACCTACAAACAACCATTTCACCCACCACTCTCTTACACAATCAATTACTAAAAATATTAATTTAATACATAAAAGTACCATTTCCCATTCATTTACCACTTAATTCCAAAGAAAATCATAAAATCATTTTTAAAATTTAAGACCAAAAACCTCATTTAAAAAACAAACAAACAACAAAGAGCAACATACCATACTTCATATCCAAGGATTTCTAGTTCAGTGAGTTTCACTTAGCCAGAAATACTAGAAATACGAGGGATAATAAAAACAGCCAATAATAACGGGAAATTCCCTTTTCATTTATTCAAGCGTAATACAAAGGCATTTATAACCAAAACTGCATACCACAATAAATATCAATACAATAACCATTGACAATTAATTACAATTGGAAATTACAAAATTTTTTTTTTCAAATTTAGTTGCTTTAAGCATGAGGAGTCGGACAGATTATAAAATTCCTTATAACTTGTCCGACTCCTCATTTTTTTCAGTTTCATTTTCGATTTCAAGCATGTCCAAAGTTGATTTTAAGCTGCAACTCCAACCACGTGAGTTGCGGTTCCCTGGGATCAGCCTGCGCTTGCGGCATTGTGTTTAGATAATCGTAGCGTATCGTAATTGGGATTTTAACGTCGACGTGTTTCTTCAATGGCGTCACGTAAACAATAATTCCGACTTTGTTCGCTTTTCGGAAGGAAATAATTCTGCCAGAAAAAAAAATTAAATTAAAAAAAAAAAATTTAAAAAAAAAATTACTTTGGGTCGTCGTCGAATCCCATGTTTTCGCACATATCGTCGAATTCAGCTGCGTCGTCTCGGGGGCCGATGACGATTTCCTTTTGTGGTAACTCGATCTAGTTTGATTTGATTTAGGAATTGTGGGTAAAATTATTTTAATCGATGTTTACTTTTCCGGTGGTTTTGTCTTGAATTTCGTTTCCCGGTTCAAGTGTGATGTGCATTGTGTTTTGTGTTGGGTTCGTCAGGGTCAGGATAGCCTCAGTTTTCTAAAAAAGAAAAAAAAAAGAGGAATAATTGGAGTTTTAAGACTCGATTTGCTTTGTTTTGCCAATTTCTGATACAAAGAGTCAAATAAACGGGCAAATTCTGGCCAAAAAAAGCAAATTTCAATTGATTTCATCTCATTTTTACACAAACGAAATAATTTTTCTTATTTCATTCAAATTTTAGGAAAAAATGAAAATTTCTTTACTTGGTCAACCACTAATTGGACTTCAGATGCCAAACGGATGTTAGGGACGTGATAACTGAAAAATAATTAATTAATTAAAAAAAAAAAAAAAAAAAAAAAAAAAAATTAGTTTATGAAAATGTTTAGTTGTCTTACTAAGCAGCCAATTTAATTTTAAACTTGATCGATGAAGGATTAAATTCGGGTTTGCTTAAATTATGCTCGCATTCCCGACATCTCTGCGATCGTTTCACGTTTAAATGTTTGTGTCTTGGATACAAATCAGTCGTGTTCGACATCTGAGTCTCGGGCTGAGATAACATTTGATTCACCGTGCATTCTAGAAACAAAACAATTCAATAATCAGCACTAAACTCGTATTTCCAGCGCTCCAAACCCCCACTTCCGGTTTGACTAAACCCCTGAAATTTTAAGGATATAAAGGGATACACGTCTAGTCGGTGTCATGAAAATTTAGGACCCCTATCTAAACCGGAAGTCGTATTTGGAGTCCTCCAAAGTAATGAAATTGCTCGTTCTGGGAACAGTTACCCGCACAAATCTCGCATTTCGAGCGCCCTAAACACCAACTTCCGGTTTGATTAAACCCTCGAAATTTTAAGGGCACAAAGGGTTACACCCACACTTACTTCCCTTAAAATATCGAGGATAGAATCAAACCGGAAGTTGGTTTTACGAGCGCTCGGAATAGCGACAAAGCGCATTCTATTCACTAAAATCAACACGAAACTCATATTTCAAACGCCCTAAATCCCCACTTCCGGTTCAATCAAACCCCTAAAACTTTATGGGTCCAAAGACACCCCCACGTAGTTAGACCCCCGTAAATTTAGGGTCGCTAACCAAACCGGAAGTTGCATTTAAACGCCTCCAAAATAGCGAAGTTGACGCTTACTTAAAGGCAAAGTTATAGGCTGAGTGAAGTAATCATCCGGAAGCGACTCGACCTCTTCTGATGCGACCGCCGGTTGCATTTCCGAGGTCTTGCTGTCGTCGCTTTTCAAGCTAAATATATTTCGTTAATTATAAATAAATTATTTATCGAGTAACGGCATACTTTAGGCCTCCGATCGATGGAAGACTCGTTTTCTTCTTCGATATTAACGCACTTAATGAGTATTTATCCTGGAATTTTCAAATTATTTATTAATTGAGGGATTTTAGTGAGTTTTAAAAGAAACGTACGCAGAATTGAATAAAGGGCCTTTTCCGCATCGTTTTTCGATGTTCTTTCTCCATTTTGTCCTGCAGTGCCAGTGCTCGGTAATGCTCAATTAGAGATGCAATGGTTTTGGAGTCGGGATTCTCGATTTCCTGCCAACCACCGCTGGCTAATAAAATCAAAAAATAAAAATTCAATCAAATATTTACCAATTAAAATTATTTTGATAATGAAAAACTGAAATTTATGCATAAATCAGTGGATATCATGAAATTTATGTATAAAAACACTTCAAAAACGGAACTTTTTATTCAAAAACAGTGAAAAGTCTGAATTTTATGTACGAAAACTGTGAAAAACAGTTGATAAAATGAAATTAATGCTCCAAAGCAATGAAAAATCTGAATTTTATGCGCAAAACCACTGAAAAATGTGTGCTTTATTTACAAAAATATTGAAAAATCTGAATATTCAATGATCAAACTGAATTTCATGAATAATAATCACCGAATTACATCCAAATTCCAACTCTCCCCACCCAAACCTCAAACTTCCTCGCATTCCTTACCAACATTTTGATCCTTCAACCCAGCATCCCTCGATGTCCACCGACAAAAGCCACACGCCAAGTAATAGACCTTCTTAGGAATGGTTTTAGTGCTATCTTCAGCACTCGGCACTTGAATACTCGACGCCCGAGTCGACAGAGTATGTTTACAACTCGGACAATCAAAACAACTCCCGCATCTAAAAATACAAAAATTCAAAATCGGTCACAACAAACATCCCACAACACCCTCACCTATTTTTCTTAACCCTGGCTTCAGCCGATGGCATATTTTCCAAGCAATTCGGGCAGTAATGAGTGTCCACCTTAAAAAAAACGCAAAAAATTCAATTTTTCGTCACTTTTCTCAAATTTTTCGTCAATTACCTCGTGAGTCACACAATTCCCACATCTCAGCTTCAAACAGTGTCTACAAAAATAAATACGAGTGATCGGTTTATCGACACCGCATGAACAAATGTAAATCACTCGTTCGGGATTAAACAAATCCACCATTTTTAAATGTCGTTCGAGTTCCGCTCTGTACTTAACCATGACTCATGGGTTCAGCTCTGCGGATAGAATTTTAATTCGTAATTTTGGGTTTGGTCTACAGATCGCGCCACTAGTTTTGCAAATGGCGTTGTTCATGAAGAATTTGAAGTGTATTTCGAATTTTTATCAATGCGGTAATTTTATTTGTGCTTTGGATGTAATGTTGAGATAAAATTTTAATTAAAACGAGGTTTTAATCATTTTTCATCTTTTTTGTTTGATAGGTTTATTAACACGTGGAAATTTTCCATCAAATTCATCAAGTCGGGCGTTGCACGGTCAAGTAGAAGCAGAATCGATGGAGAATCCGGTTGCAACGTCAATCAACGATAAATTGATGAAGGAATTTAATCCCACCCATCTTCAAGTGATCAACGAAAGTTACATGCACAACGTACCGAAAGGTTAAGCGAAAACTTGAAAGTTTTGAGGGAAAAATGAAATAAAATAATAATTTCTCTTCAAATTAGGGTCTGAAACTCACTTTAAAGTTGTAATTGTCTCGGAAAAATTCGAGAATCTGCCTATTATTAAGGTAAGTTGATGTGTAAATCGATTTGAGCTGATAAATGAACGCTGTTGGTGAAAAAATGGGAGTTAATTGATGGGACTAACGTTGATAAAGTCAATATTTTGTGGTTAAGAGAGGCTTATTAATAGAGGATGACTTTAATTCTTGAATTCTGCAGATTTTAATTGAAATTCAGGAATTTCAATTACATTTTTGGAATTTTCTCTGAAATTTTTGGAATTTTCTCTGAAATTTTTGGAATTTTTACCCAATTTTTGCTGGATTTTTGCAGTTTTTGTTGATTTTTTGTCTAATTTTTGCAAATTTTGCCAAATTTTGCTAAATTTTTCCAATTTTCTGTTAATATTTTGCAAATTTTGCCAAATTATTGTATTAAATATTCACATTTCACAGAATTTCATCAAAGTTCCAAACAATTCTCTTAAAATTAAAAAAAAATTAAAGAAATTCTTTGAATACAAGCCGCGACTTATAACATGAAATACGGTATTGAGTAAATGCAAATGTAATATCACATTGTGGTGTCCCAATTTAATCTAACCCAAACTACATTGATTTGTGGGGAAATTCTTCGCTTGTGAAATGTTACCATGGTAACTAGTGATGCTACTCCACCCAACTAACGAGCCGATGAACAAAGATGTGCCTCAGAAATAAGCGAGACAGCCAGAACAGCCACAAAGAGCTTACAAACTGACTACAAACCATTTGTGAGAAAAGGCAAAGGTGAAAGAAAATTTGGTGCAATAAATTGGGAGTAAAAAGTTTTAAAATTTCATTTATTTGAAGAAAAAAAAAGGGTTATTAAAAAGGTGTTAGATGAGGTCTTGTTATTAAAGTTTATGAGGTTTGGGGAAGTTTAAAGAGGAAATTTTAAAGGGGAAGAGATGTTTTGTTAAATATTTACATAGGAATTGGTGGTTAGGAAAAACAAATGAAATTTGAGTTTTAATTTATTTAGTGTTTCTCATTTCTCGCCTGTTTGTATTTCTCGTGACAAGAAAAATATTTGGTCGCTTTCTCGAGAATGATCGGGAATTTTCGAGAAATCTATATAAACGTCGGATTTGAAATGGAAAACGTATTAAAACGAATAAATAATCAGTAATAATTACATTTCAGGGATTATTAAAGTGATAGAAATGCAATGTCATTGCTAATTATTCAAATAATATTGATTAAAATCAAAAATTAAGGGAAAACATATTTTCTTCTGATCCAAACTAACCGAAAAACATTCAAAAGTTGTATATTTCAACGTTTTTCCATCTTAAAATGCCTTAGAACTTAAAAATTCTTGGGGATTCTCGAGAAACTGCTAAAACTTTCTTGAGAATTAAGATTTTCATTTTTCTCGTCAAATTCTTGATGTTTTTATGATTTTTAAATTACATGTAAATTGTATGTCAGATTTATAATTAGTTTTAGTTTGCAGGAAAACGAAAGGTAAGGAAATGTAAACATGTTGCCGTGATACGGTTACAGTCATAGCAAAAGCTTAAATTTGTTTTTGAAAGTGTTGCAATGTTTCAATGCAATTTATTTGTACATTTTGAGCATTTATTACTAATTTTTAAAGTTTATGGTTATAATAAGAGAAATTTCTTACAAATAAATAAATGCACAGTTAATTTATGAAGTGAAAGCGTCGAGTTTTTAAAGTTGGCTCATCACCAGCTTGAAAATTTGAAGCAGCTACTACTAAAATTAGCTATTATATTTATTTATGTAAGATATTACTTTAACTATTTGTAAGAACCTCAGAAATTATTAAAAATGGCTTGATAGAGCGAATAAATTGCATTGAAACATTACAAAAACTTCAATAACATCAATAAAGTGACCACTGGAATGAAAATGTAGTGGACAAAAATTTATTTTTCTCCAATTTTAAATCAAATTAATGTCAAAAAGTCTCCTGAAATCTTATTTCCATGACCGAACAAACCTCTAAACCGAAGGGTGATTGGTGGACTCTAACTTCTTTAAGTCACTTTTCTTAGTGATTGGAATGACTGAAAAATCAATAAAAACTTGATTTTGATTTTGATTTAAAATCACTTTTATTCAATTTCAAAATTCTAAATCAATTTCTGCTTGTCAATATCTACTTCAATGTGGATAGGTCCAGTGGAGTAACCGGAGTATGGCTAATGTGGCCATAGCCATTTGCTCCCATCTGCTGTAGGCAGTATAAAACATGTTGTTATTATTGATCAGTAGGTCAGGAAATTTGTAATTTCAGTTACAGTCTAAAGATAATACAATTTTATGGTATCATAAGGTACTCGAAGGCTTTTGGTTAAATGTTTTTGATTTTGATTGAATAGTTTACAAATAAAAACCAGATTTTACCTTTATGGCCATAACTTGGGAACAAAAGCAGATAAAATCAAAACCTAAACTGATTTAAGACACTGAATAGTGGCATTTCATGTATAAAGTAAGTTGCAAAATATTGGCAGTTTTATATGGAAGTATCGGTCTGTCTTTATCACAGTTAAGTGCTAGACTGATGATGTTGAATTTTCTCTGATTATATCGAAAGATTATAGATGAATCGATTTATTTAAAATTTCTATATCGCTGAAATGTTGCATCGTCATAGAATATCTATATTGGATTTTGTTTAACGTCGGCCTAATTTCTGCTACTAAAATAGTTACGACCACTTACGTAGACCTATACACGAGGTTTGAGGCAGAGCGGCACACGACTGGTTTGCACGTCTTTGTGTTTTTTGCTACACTTTCCCGCTATGTCCCACTGAGACTTAGTTTACGGCTTTGCGTCTTGGGTGACGAAGATAAGCACCAAGACATCAGCAAAGTGGAGAGAAAAACGTAAACAAAGAAGATGTATTAAGTTTTCTTTTGGATTACTATTTAATAATGTAGTGAGTCTTTGAAATGTTAGAAGGGATGTGTCTATGAATGATAAAATTTTATTGTGGTGTAGATAAGAGTAGTTTTTTTTTTAATTTCAAAGGAAGTTGAATGTGTAAAGCGTCTAGAGATGTCTAAAATGTGTCTGATATGGCTGAAAATGTAGGTCTAAAATGTGTTTTATGTCTAAAATGTTTTTTGTGACTGTAATATGTTAATGGGTGTAAACATGGAGGTCTAAAATTTGCATTAAAGTCTAAAATAAATCCAATCTAAAATTCAATTATTTGCTCTTAACAAAGTCATGTATCTAAAGATCTGAAAAATGTCTAAAAAGTCAAAATTTCTTTTCGAAAAATATTAAATTGATCTAAAAACGTACTGAATGGGTCTAAAATGATTCAACTGAGTATAAAAACATGTCTAAAATGTATCTAAAGGGTATGAAAATGTGTCTAAAATTTATCTACAGGGTCTAGAAATGTGTCTAAAAATTTTTAATGAAAATAAAACATACAAAATGTACTCTAATAGACCTAAAAAATTCAAAATTACAAATAAGATATCTAAAAACACATTTTAGACTCATTTTAGACCCATTTTAAACACTACACCAAATCCCTCGACCACAAATCTCCATTAACAACAACTCCATTTTTTAATTTTTTAAAAATTCAATTTATTCAACAAAAAAATAAAAATTGAAACCCTTTTTTTCTTTAATTAGCGTCATCGATTGGTCAACGCAGCCCTGAAAGCCGAACTCGAAACAGGTGTCCACGCATTATCAATTGAAGTGAGTATAAACAAACAAACCCCATTTAATTACACTTTTGATCCTTACGAGGCGTTAATGCAGTTAAGGGCGAATTAAGTTATTGACCAACGCGACATCAACTCAACTAAGGTCACATCAACCCCCACCCTCCACCCCCCCAACACCTCACAGGGATTAAACACAAATCCCATGATCCCCAAGCCTTTGTCTATTCATAGAAACAAACAAATTTCGACTCCGATGGACGAATGGACGCAGTTCAGCCAAAACCTCTGTCTTTGCCGGACCCAGCGATGCGAAATCGACCGACTCAACACCGTTCCCGAGGTCCTCAGCGAGGGAGCCGCGAATTCGAGCCGTTTATTGGTTTTACTGGGCACTTTGCAGTCGTGCTATCAACAAGCGCTTCAATTTCCTCGACCAAATCCCACGTGCGCACGCGCACGACGTTTGTTAATGGACGGAGAGCTGTGCGAGAGGCTTGCGCACGCCTTGGTGACCCTCGTCGAGGTCTCGGGTGACCAGTTTGACCGGCACGCGAGCGCTAAGCTCCTCGCGCACGTGATCTTAGCCGGGAGACGGGCGGCGGGCGAGGAGTGCGCGCGGAGGTTGCTGGGAGGAGGCAAAGTGGACTCGCTGACCGTTTTTCAGACGATTTTCGAGCACGGTCACGAGTCGAATCACCCCTCGGGGACCGCTGATGAGCCCCAGACTCGCTGCGAAGAACCAGTCGCTCCCGTTAGGTCGGGAACGGAGATACAGAGCGAATTATTGCGGATTCTGCGGACGAGACGAGTTATTAGCGAAGTTATCGAAGAAGAAGACGAAGAGTCGCTGAACGCGACGCTGAGACTCTGGGATTCGGCCCTCGAGTGCCGAAAAAGACTTGAAGACGATTTTCTGTGGGGTCTCGAAGAAGCGGGAGAAATTTTGGAAAAGTGTGATTTTTTTTCAAAATGGCCGCCGGTAGCCATTTTGAATTTTTTGAAAATCGTCAATAAATGTTTGGATTCGAGAGGAACTGATGTGAGGGTCGGGGCGCTCGGTAGACACGTGATCGATTGGTTTTTGGGAGGAAAGATGGACGGAGTGGAGGTCTTTGCGCACGCGCGAAGCTTCGGTGGGACGTTGGAGTCGGAGGAAAGCGTGAATCCGGCGTTTCGGTTGTCGACGCTGCTCGTGCTCAAGAGTTTGGTTTTGGAGGACGGTGAGGAGAGGGTTAAAGGCGCCCTGAGGAAATTGGTCGGATCGATCGGGCGTCTGGAGGACCAGTGGGTGTGGAAGGTGTTCAGCGAAGAGGACGATTGCTTGGCCGAAGCGTTGTACGCGACGCTGCAAATTTACATTAATTGGCCTCAACATTGTTCTGGACTCATGGAACCGAATGAGATTTTTGGAATTGTTGTTTGTGGATTGGGATTTGATCATAGAGTTGTTTTGGACTGGATTATGTCGAACGAGACGTGTTTTTTGGTGTATTTTGTAAAGTATTTGAAGTATCTGATCCGCAGTTTGGAGAAGGAGAAGAAGAGTTTGGTTGATTACTCGAGTGATAGTGAGAGTGATGGGAGTGTTGGGGGTGAATTGGAGGGGGTTGTGAGGGTGTGTAGGCGTTTGAATGAGTCGATTGGGAGGTTGGATAAAAGAGGGATTTTTCCGTTTAATGTTAAGCCGTTGGTTAAGTTGCTTAATCAGGTGGAGTGAGGTTGGATTTTTTTATTTTTTTTTATTTTTATTTTTTTAAAGAGAGGGGGGAGTGTGGGTGGGTGGAATGAAATTGGAGTGTTTGGGATTTTTTTTTTTTTTTTTTTTGGATGAGAAATGTGTGGTGTTTAAAGTGATAAATAAGTTAGTTGTGCGGTGAGTTGGATTTTTTTTTTTTTTTTGCTGGTTGGTAGGGCATTTTCACGGAAGGTTCACACCAATGATGTTGAATCTAAAGTTGGTGTGGATGGTTTTTTTTTTTTTTTTTTTTTTTTTTTTTTCCCCCTGGTTGTGAAAATTGTTTTTGATATTGGATTTTGTAAAGTTTTTTTTCTTCAGTTTTTAAGTGTATAAATAATTATTTTTTATTTCAATTTAGAATAGAAAAACAAGTTTTTTGTTTGTGATTTTCAGGTGTGGTTGCACCGATGTCAGTTGAGCGTTAATCTCAGTTGATCCTGTACTGTTAACGTGTGGTAATCTAAGGTTAGCGCTAACCGAGTTGGTGCAACCGGTTATTAAAGGGGGGATTAACAACAATTTTTTTGGTTTTGATTTGACAGAATACTGAATACGTAAAATTTAATCACATGACATAAAATTTGGTTTTCGAATGTCAAATTTAGTTAAACCAAATCAGGGTAAATATAAGGGTATGCCCATCCTCAACTCGAACGGCATTGGTTAGATCCAGATCAGAGTTCCTGGGTTGAT
>JAQIXT010001081.1:0-19292 GCA_034700445.1 Stenotaenia linearis | reverse complement strand
TTTTCATTGAAATTCTCAATTTTTTCATTGAAATTCTCAATTTTTTCATTGAAATTCTCAATTTTTTCATTGAAATTCTCAATTTTTTCATTGAAATTTTTCAATTTTTTTAGTTTTTACAATGAGATTTTCAAATTTTCATTGAAATTTTCAATTTTTCACTGAAATTCTGTTTTTTCATTGAAATTTTCAATTTATTCATTGAAATTTTCAATTTTTTCATTGAAATTTTCAATTTTCCATCAATCTTTTCAATTTCCAACCAACTTTTCAATATTTCCACCCACCTAACCACAAAACCAAAAAATCCCTTCAAAAAAACCAAAAACCCAACTCCCACTCCCTCCTTCAATCCCCATTCCACACCAAAAAATAATCCCTCAAAAATTCCTTTGCAAAACCCCCCAAAATAAAAAAAAAATTTACTTTACATCAAGTCACCATCAAAAACACCATCACCATCACCATCATCCTCGCTGGACAGTGGCGATCTCTGGAAACCCGGAACTTCGACCAAAAAGTCCCCATCACGCGGACGCACCGCCAAATCCAAATCACCGTCTCGAAAACGCCAAACATCGAAATCTCCCACTCGCGAGCCACTCGCACGCGCAGCAAAGACGGCAGCGAAAAAAAGTAGTTCCACGCGGAGTCGCAAATCGACGTCGAGCTCGGTCTCTCGTTCGCGGACGCGAGAATCTCGTTCCCGCTCGAGAACTCCGGCGAAAAGAGAGACGGGGAAGAAGTCGAATTCGGTTCCGCGTAAAACTACGCCGAGTTTGATGACCACGACGACGCGGCGGATGGGTACGAAGGGTGCGGACGTTGGGCCGAGCGAGGATAAGTTGGCGCGGATGGGGTTTCCTTCGGTATTTCGAGTTTTTTAGATTTTTTTGGAGGTTTTTGGGGGGAGTGGGATTTGGGATGTTTAAAGTTAATGGAAAAATGAGAGAATTTGTTGTATTTTGCTTTAAAATGTCAAAATTTGTTTAAATTTCATCAAAAAATAACGAAATTCTGCAAAATTTGACTAAAAAGTAACAAAAACTACAGAAATTTCGCGAAATTTCACCAAAAAATACAGAAATTCGTGAAATTTCATTAAAAAATAATCAAATTTGACGAAATTTCATTAAAAAGGAACAAAAAATATTAAAATTCTGCAAAATTTCACTAAAAAGTATCAAATAATAATAAACTTTGGTAAAATTTCATCAAAAATACTAAAATTCACTTAAAAATGTCAAGTCAAGATTTGGTAAAATTTCACTACAAAACACTAAAATTTGTTTAAATCATTAAAAATAATTTTAAAACCCATCAAAAATAATAAAATCCATTAAAATTTCATCAAATAATTCTAAAATCCATCAAAATTTAAAAATTCTGAATTTCATCACAATTTCATCGAAAAATTCTAAAATTAATCAAAATTTCATCAAAAAATCAAAACACATCAAAATTTCATCAAAAAATCAAAACACATCAAAATTTCATCAAAATTTTTAGTAATTCATCAAAACTTATCATCAAAATTTTAACACGCATCAAAATCTCATCAAAAAACACTAAAATCCATCCAAATCTCATCAAAAATCACTAAAATCCATCCAAATCTCATCAAAATTACATCAAAAACTAAAATACATTCAAATATATCAATTCAATCCAAAAACACTAAAATACACCCAATTTTCCCAAACTCAAATACAATTTCACTAATCATCATTTTCAATTCCAACAGCAGTTCATCGCGCCCGAAGAAATCGAAACGGTCAACGTGAACGTCCGCGAAGAAGAACCATTTCTAAACAGCTGCAAACACGGTTTACTCACACTAAGCATTTTATTAGTGACGATCAGTTTACCGATGTTCGTATTTTGGATCAACTTGACCTGCGATCGAGTAAATTATCATTTTTTTCATTTTTTAATTTTCTTCCATTTTGTTGACTAAATGAATTTTTTTTTTAAATTTTAGTTCGATTGTGGAATCGGCGTGAGTAAATTTCCGGAGAAATTGAACGAGTATTTCGACTGGGAGACCATGGGTGTTTTTGTTTGTTGGATTTTGTTTCAAATTATTTTGGCCGTTTTGCCCATCGGTCAGCATGCGGAAGGACAACCGTTGATTGACGCGCAGAGATTGAGTTATCGGTTGAATGGTAGGTTGTGGAGGGTTTGGGTGGAATTTGTGGGGTTTTGTAAAGAAAATTGTGGGATTTTTGAAATTTGTGTAAAAAATTTCAAGTTTTTTGAAAGAAATTTGGAATTTGTGGAATTTTTGTAAAAGAATTTTGATTTTCTGAAGGAAATGGTTAAGTATTGGTTGAAAATGTTGGAATTTGTGGGAATTTTCATGAAATTTGTGGAATTTGTTGAAAAAATTATGGAATTTTGTGGAAAAATTATGGAATTTTGTGGAATGGAATTTTGTGGAAAAATTATGGAATTTTGTGAAAAAATTATGGAATTTGTGGAGTTTTTGTGAAAAAATTTGGATTTTGTGAAAGAAATGGTAATGTTTTGATTGAAAATGTTGGAATTTATGGGAATTTTGATGTAAATTGGGGAATTTGAAGACATTTTGATGAAATTTATGGAATTTGTAAAGAAAATTGGGGAATTTGAAGACATTTTAATGAAATTTATGGAATTTGTAAAGAAAATTGTGGAATTTGTGAAATTTCTATAAAAAATTCCAAAGTTTTGCGAAAAAGTTATGGAATTTGTGGAAAAATTGTGAAATTTGTGGATTTTTTGTGAAAAAATTTGGTTTTTGAGGAATTTTATAAAGAAAATTGCAATTGAAAATTTCATGAAGAGTTCTCCAAACTTTTCAATCAAAACATCACAAAATTAACTAAAATTGAGTTATTGATTGAATTGTATGTTTTGAGTTAATTTCGTGGAATTTTTGTGAAAAAATTGTAAAGTTTCGATTGTAGATGTCAGAATTTATGGGAATTTTGTGAAAATTGAGGAATTTGAAGATATTTTCATGAAATTTGTGGAATTATGTGAAATTTATGTGAAAAAAATACTAGAATTTGTGAAATTTCCATAAAAAATTCCTAAAATTTGTCAAAATTCTTATAAAAATTCATAAATTCGTTAAACTTTTTCATAAAAATTACCAAAATTACCCAAATTACCAAATCATGAAAATTCTCTCAAAAATTCCTCAAAATTAACTAAAATCTTATTTTTTATTTCCGAATAGGTTTTCATTCCCTCGTGATGACGATGGCAATATTGGGTGGTATCATCTACATGAAAGTGTCCTTCGACTTCGTATTCGACAAATTACTCCAACTGATCACGGCTTCGGTCATAACGTCCTTTTTTATCTGTTTTTATCTTCTCTTTCGATCGAGAAGTGCTTTGTACAGACAATTGACACCAGGAATTTCAAGTATTTCGATTTAAATTTTTTTTTTTTTTTTTTTTGAATTTTTTTGAATTTTTTTTAGAGAATCCAGCGCTTGGATTTTTCTTTGGTCGCGAATTGAATCCGAGAATTGGAGATTTTGATACGAAATTTTTCTGTCTTTTACGTCCGGGTATTATTGGATGGGTAAATTGAATTTTTTTTGAAGATTTTGGTTGAAATTTTGAGAATTTTGTGGAAATTTTGGAGATTTTGGTTGAAATTTTCAGGATTTTGGTTGAAATTTTAAAAATTTTAATTGAAATTTTAAGAATTTTGTGAAAATTTTCACTTTTTTTATTGGAAATTTTAGGAATTTTGTGGAAATTTTTGTTAAATTTGAGAATTGTGACGATAATTTTCAGAAAATTGTTAAATTTTATTGTAATTTATCAAAATTTTTATAAAATTTTCAAAATGTTAATACAATTTTGATGAATTTATGGATTTGTTGGAACTTTGAAGAATTTCGTAGAAATTTTTGTTAAATTTGTAAAAATTCTTCCAAATTCCATCAAAATCATCAAAAATTTCAACACCTTATCGATAAAACCAAAAAATTTTGATTTTTCTGTCAAAATTCACTTAAATAAATATAAATTTCGATATTTTTATCAACATTTTTATAACTTCTAAGAAAAAATCAACAAATTCATTAAAATTATCGCTAATTTTGACATTTTGACCAAAACTTTTACAAATTCTTCAAAAAAACCAACAAATTCAAACATTTTCATCAAAAAATTTATTTCCAGGCCGTTTTAGACATTTTAATCCTTTACCAAGAATACCAAAACAGCGAAACTTTATACCCGAGCATCTGGGTGGTCGGAATAAGTCAACTGATTTACATTCTCGATTCCTTCATATTCGAGGTACAAAAATCCAAAAATTAATTTTAACCCTTTTTTCATTTTTTTATATTTTTTTATATTTTTTTAATATAGGAAGCGTATTTGAGCGGATGGGACATAAATAAAGAAGGATGTGGATTTCTATTGGTGTTCACCAGCTTGTGTTTTTGTCCATTCGTTTACACTTTGTCACTGCGATTTCTCCTGTTGTATCGACCGCACACCGAATCGTATTTTCTGGGCGCCATTATTATTTTGAATTGTAATTTTTTTAATTGTATTGAAATTTGGTGGTGGAATTGGGTTTATTTGAATTTTTTTTTAGAAAAAAAATTTTATTTCAATTTTCTTTAAGAAAAAAATTTTTATTTCAATTTTTTTTTCCTGAAATTTGATTTAATTGATTTTAGAAAAATTTATTTTTTAATTTTTTAAAAATTCTCTTCTGAAATTGTATTAATTTGATTTTTTTAAAGTGAAATTTGGCAGAAAAAAATTTTGAACTTTTTAAAAATTATTTGGCGAAGGAGTTGGACTTTAATTTGGAAAAAAAAAAGTTTTTTTTGGAACTTTTTTGAATTTTTTTCGGAAATTGAATTTATTTCTTTTTTTGAAGTGGAATTTGGTCAGAAAAATATTTTTAAATTTTTTTTGAATTTAAAAAAAATTTAGTTGATTGATTTTTTTAATTTTAATTTTTTTATTTGTTTAGTGGTTGGATATTCGATTTATCGAGTTGCGAATAAACAAAAAGACGATTTTCGACGGAATCCATATCATCAGAAATTTTCTTGTAAGAAATTTGCATTTTTCGTCAAAATTTTCATTAATTTAAAAATTAATGAAATTTATGAAAATTTGTGAAAAATTTTTTACTGATTTCATGAAAAAAAATTTTCTTTTAATTTTTAAAAAAAAAATATATTTTAGCTGCCAAGACAATCGACACGAAAACGACCCGCAAAATCTTTGTTGACGGCTGGTGGAAACATCTCCGCCACCCCAACTACCTCGGCGATATCATCATAGCTTTATCGTGGTGTTTGCCATGCGGTAATTTAGTTTTTAAAAAAAGATTTCGATGAAATTTTTGAAAATTTTAGGAAATTGATGAAAATTTTTATGAAATTTGTCGAAATTTTTACTTTTTTTAATGAAAACTTTGAAATCTAATGAGAATTTCCTGAATTTTTATTAAATTTTCACATTTAATGAAAATTTAAAGAAAATTATGACACAATTCGTTAAAATTTTGACATTTTATAGAAACTTAATGAAAAATCGGTGAGATTTGTTGAAATTTGATAAAATTTATCAAATTTTGATCTTAGTTTTAAAATTTCATGAAAATTACTGTAAAATACGACTAAATTTTCACTTTTTGATGAAAATTTCTGTAAAATTCGTCAAATTTGATGAAAATTCCTCAAAACACAAATTTTAAATCAAAATTTCATTGAAATTCTTCAAATTTAATCTCCAAAAAATAAAAACTAAAATTTTTTTTTCAAATTCCTCACAGGATTCGACTACCTGGTCCCCTATACCTACTTTTTTTACCTCTTTTTACTGCTCACTCACCGCGCATACCGAGACGACCAAGCGTGTTTACGCAAATATGGCGATTCGTGGATCTCGTACTGCAAACACGTCCGTTACCGCGTCATTCCCTACTGTTATTAAACATTTTTTCCAAAGAATTTTATTTTTTCTATCCAATTATCGATTTACCACATTCTCATTGTACCTAAACCATAACCGCAGTATTTATACATTTTTAAAACATTTTTTGGCATTTTATAGGAAAAAATGTAAATAATTTTAAATTTCAAAATTTTCAATTTCAGATAACGGTTTCATAATTTCGTGTAAATAATTAAAATAATGTTACATTTCCTTCATTTATTCACGTATCGATGTAATTGAAAGCAATTTTTATCATTGTGCTCACGATTTTGTACAGAATAATAAAAAAAAACGGTAAAAAGTAAAGAGATCTCATTTATTCAATCAAATATCGATAACAAACTTGGCGCTGACGGGTGGCGCCATCTTGGCTCGACACCAAACACAAACGTCATCGACTTTCACAGTTAAAAAAATTTCAAAAACACCCAAAACATATCTAAACACATTTTAAATCCTCCAAAACCAAATAATAACCAAAAACCGAATTTAAGCCCATCCCGGACAAACTTTTGCTCGAATCAAATAGTGGACGTAACTTGTTGGTTTTCCGCCATGCGGTTCCCGTATGACCACATTTCGCTACCAGTTTCGTCGACCCAATGTGGAGATATCATTTAAACGGGTAAGCAACCACAAAAAACCCCTTTCCGAACTAAAAATCGCGCAAAAACGAACCGAAACGCGTATTTTCGAACTTTTCGCCCATTTTATTAACGAGGTCGCCGTCCGTCATGGCGTCGTTCACGAGTGGACGAACCAACAAAGTTTTCGGCTTAAAGTTTTCCTCACCTCATTAAACACCGATCGAACATCAACAAACACTCAAAACGTTACCAAACATCAACAAAACCTCCCGGAGTTCGCGATATTCGAGTTTTAGTAGCGAAAAACGGTAAAAACGACGAAAAATATCGAAAAAAACACAAAAATGGTCGAATTTCCTAATTGAGAAGTGACGAATCGACATTTCGGTTACAAAAAAACGTTTTTATTAATATTTTATTACATTTTATTACATTTTGTTGCAGGATTTGGTGAATTACGAGAGAAAATCGAATTTTACGTTCAACAAGTGCTATCGGCGATGAACTCAACGGAAATGAACGGTACGAGCTAAAAATCGATTTTATTCGATATTAATTGAACTCACCATGGAAACACACGTGTAATTTGCCGATCTAAATATACATTCACTTGTGTAAGACGCAAGGACACCGTTTACATTCTTGGCACGTCGTTTCTGGCAGGAAGTTTGTGTTTTTTCCAACTTGAAAATAGAAAAATCCGCCATTTTTTGCATTTTTATTCAATTTTATTCAAAAATTCCACGAAATTTACATCAAATCGATTCTTATCTTACGTGGATAACTCGATTACATGCTAATTTAATCGCAATTTGCTCAAGTAGCTGAAATAAGGGTCATTTTCATCCGTTTATCGCTGGTCCTTGACTCGTATCGCGCCGATGTGGCTCAACTTATTTTTAGACCGAGAGCCAATCAGCGCGCGGCGTTCCGGTCACGTGTTAGCAGTGATCGCTCTATCTTTAATGTAAAGACGGAGGAGCGCGTGGAGAATACGAGCGTGAAAATGTTGTTTTTTTGGGGGTTTTTTTTGGGGTTTTTGTGAGGGAAATTGTTTGTTGATGGATTTTAAAGGGAGGAAACCTTGAAATCTTTAAAAATCTCTGAAAATCCGAAGAAAATTTTAGAAATCTCTAAAAAAAAATTCTGTGAAAATCTTCAAAATCTCTAAAAAATCTCTGAAAATCTTCAAAATCTCTGAAAATCCAAAGAAAATCTTAGAAATCGCTGAAAATATGAAGAAAATCTATGAAAAATTGTTTGAAATCCCTGAATCTCATTGAAATATTGAAAAAAAATCTCTAAATCTGTGAAATCTCCAAAAATTGAAATCTCTTAGGAGTCAAACATTAATAACATCACTAAAATTGTCTGAAATCTTTAAATCTCATTGAAATTTTAGGGGAAAAAAATCTAAATCTTCTGAAATCTCAAAAAACTAAAGTTTTTTGTGATTTTTTGATATTTTGGGATTAAAAATATTTTGGGATTTTTTTTCGAGATTTCAAAGAGATTTGTGAGATTTTTATTTTCAGAGAATTTCAGGAATTACTTTATTTTTTTCTTTTAAGAGATTTTGTGGAGTTTTAAGATTTAAAAGATTTTGGGATTTTATTTCCTCGAGATTTCAACAGATTTTGAGATCTTAAGACAACTTTCTTGGGATTTTTAGAGATTTTTGGTTTTTTTTTTGTGGGATTTATTACAGATTTTGAGATTTTATAAGAATTTTATGGAATTTCTAGAGATTTATAAAAAAAATTGTGAAATTTTTAGAAATCTAAAAAAAAATTATAAAATCTATTAGAAATCCCATAAAACAATCTAAAAATCCAAAAATCTCAAAAATTCCATTAAAATCTCAAGAAAATCATCTTAAAATCCCAAAAGTCTCAAAATTTTTTTTTCCAAATCTCTGAAAATATCAAAAAAATCTCTCAAATCCCAAAAAATCAACAAAAAACTCAATAAATCCCAAAACTCCACCTCATCTAAATATAAATCTCAAACCTCAGCTTAAAATCATAAACTTTCACAACACTTCTTCAATTTACCAGAGATTTATTCCATTAACACCCATTACCCATAATTCCACACCACCAGTCAAACATCAAAGACAAACATCACACAAATCTTGATAAATCACAAATAAATCCCAATAAATCTCAACAAACCTCAAAACCCCAAATCCAAAAATCACAACAAATCTTTATAAATCTAAAATCTCATAACAAATCACTCAAAATCCCAAATAAATCCCAGATTTTGGTTAAAAGTTTTTGAATTTTACTTGAATAGTTTACGAACAAAAATAAACATGATTTTACCTTTTCGGGCATAACTTGGGAACAAAAGCAGGTAAAATCAAAAACTAAACGGATTTAGGATCCTCAATATGTCCGAAAACTTTTCTAAATTGGAATTATGGGTCTAAAGAGACCCAACAAAATTTCATAAGGGAATTTCTAAAATCCCTAAACCAAAATTTCAAAAATTCATCGAAATCCTTCGAAACCTCCAACCAAAAATGATCATAAATTTTTTTTAACCCTTTGGACACCCATACATCAAATTTAAAAAAGTTTTCAGACATCTTGAGGATCCTAAATCAATTTAGTTTTTGATTTTTTTTCCCAGCATTCAAGAGTTACAGCCGAAAAACAAAAATCCTAACATCTTTCTCACATCTTCTCCAATAACTCCAAAACCAATTGACCAAAAATCAAAAACTTTTAACCAAAATATATCCAATCAACCCCCTCACAACCAAAAATACCCCTTTTACCCCTAGAAAAAAGATTTTATAGAAAAAAGCCCAAATTTCATTCCAAAATCCAGAAATTCTTCGAATTCTTCAACAAAAAATTCTTATAAAATCTTTTTAACCCTTTGGACACCCATACATCAAATTTAAAAAAGTTTCCAGACACCTTGAGCATCCTAAATCCGTTTAGTTTTTGATTTTATCTCCCAGCATTCAATAGTTATGGCCAAAAACGCAAAATCATCCATAACTCCAAAACCAATTAAACAAAATCAAAAAACTTTTAACCAAAATGTATCCCATCAACCCCCTCGCAACCCAAAACACCCCTTTTACACCCACAAAAAAGATTTTAAAGACAAAAACCGAAATTTAATCCCCAAAACCCAGTTTTTCTGAAATCCAACATGGCGCGCTCCACATTAACCGTTCGTGACCTTGAAAACACAAAAACAACAAAAAAAACAAAGAAAAAATAACCACAGGTGTGTTATTGGGGTCACCCGATTACCTCACAACGTCACGCTCTCGTTCCGGCCGTTCACGAGCCGTTCCGCCATTAAAACCACTGGATGACGTCATCAGCGAACACGAACGGCCTTCCTGACGGAAAAAACTCGAAAAAACCCGAAAAAATTCAAAAAAACTCGAAAAAAATGAAAAAATCGTCTCTAACTTTAATTTTATTTATGTCTGACATGAGGTAATGGGGGGGTCTCTGCATGGCTAAAATGATCGGTTGCCATGACAACGTGACGCATCATGTCATGGTATCTGGTTGCCAACCGAATCAGCCACTCGCACACCACACCTCGCAGTGTGTGAGTGTGTGTGTGTGTCTCGTTTTCCTCCATTTTCCTCGATTCTCCTTTACCCCCACCTGAAATTAAGTGAGATAAGTTGGGGTTAAGTTCGACGAGTCGACCAGGCAAAAAAAATCGATCGTTTTCGACGATTTTCGTGTTTTTTTCGCGTTTTTCGACGGAATTTGAAGAAAAAACGGATTTTTTCGCTTTTTTCGCCCCGTTCGGTCGTGCCGCGATGAATTTCTCTTTTTCGGTGAGTAAATATGTCGTTTGGTCACGTTTTTTCTCGTTTTCGGACGAGATTTCGCGAAAATTCGACGTTTTTGCGCGTTTTTCGGCGTTTTCTGGACGTGGTTCGAACCGGAAGTTGATTTTTCGCATTTATTGGACAAAATTTTCAGTTTTTCGAAAAAAAATTCCCATTTTTTTCGCCTAAAGTCGCGAAATTTTTCGTTTTTTTGGGTGTGGTTCGAACCGGAAGTTGATTTTTCGCGCGTTTTCGCGAAGAATTTCTAATTTTCGCCAAATTTCGGCCCAATTTTCCAAATTTTGCATTCAAAATGGCCCCCCGTCCGAGAGTTGTGGGGGAAAATGTCTCATGGTGGAGATACGCCGTCGTCATGGCAACCATCCAGCTGACCCGCATCCTCCAATGGCGTCGTCCGTCGTCATGGCAACGTTACACGAGTGGGTTTATGCGAGAAGAGAAATGAGAAAAATAAAACAGATCGTTACTGATTAGTCGATAATCGGAAATCGATTTTTTTCTTCGATTTTTGGGAAGAGAATATGCTTGAGTGGTCACGTGGGGTCACGTGATTGTTGTTGGGTGTAAGAAGTCATCTCGAAATTCGAATGATCGATTTCCTTCCGGTTCTGCTCCACTTTTATCGATCGGTTAGTGAGTTCAGGATGTTAATGGTTTAATCGATTTGTAGTCGATTTTGGGAATCGATTGGGGAGTTGGTGGAAATTGAGGTTTTGATTTTTGGGATTTTTTTGACTGGAAGTGGGTGTTGGGATTTGGATTTTTTTGTTGGATTTAATGAGATTTACTAGATTTTAGTGGATTTAGTGATGATTTTGCAAGATTTTTAGAGGATTTATGAGATTTTAGTAGATTTAGTGATGATTTTGCAAGATTTAGTGATGATTTCAGATGATTTTACAATATTAAGAGAGGATTTAAGAGGATTCACCAAGAATTAGGAAGATTTAGTGTAAATTTTATGGATTTCATATGATTTAATGAGGATTTTCGAGATTTTAGTGGATTTTGGGATTCCACAAAAACATCACAAAACCCATCTAAAATCTTACTAAATCATCTGAAATCAAAACTAAATCTTATAAATCTCAGTGCATCTTCAAAGGATTCACAAAATTTAGTGGATTTTGTGGCGATTTAACAAGATTAAGATAGAATTTTAGAGGATTTGGTGAAGATTTTATATGATTTTGTGATGAATTCAGAGAATTTTAGTGAAGATTTTAGGAATTTCACAGAATTCAGTGAAGATTTTATGGGATTTATTGATGATTTCAGAGGATTTAGTGAAGATTTTGGTCATTTTATGGGATTCAGTGATGATCTTTGAAGATTTAGTTGAGATTTCAGAGGATTTAGTAAAGATTTCAGAGAATCTAAGTCAAGATTTTAGGGATTTCACAGGATTTTGTGAGAATTTAAGTATTTTACCAAAACCCAACTGCCAAATGACCAAATATGGTCACGCGACATTGGCTGTAATCGAGTTAACTATCGCCTGAACAACTTTATTCCCAAATCTCAAACTCAATCAAAGGCCACACAGATGTAGGTCTGCATCTAGACAACACATCAATAGATAAAAGACGACCTTGTCTATTATGATACCTCACAATACAACGTCACGTGACCACTAAACACAGTTTTTAACTACAAAACCCCCCAAAATCATCTTTTTAACCTCGAAAATCGATATAAACTCGACTAACCGCCATTTTTAATCGATTTCCAACGTTATTTGTTGCTTCGACGCAACAGTTGTCCACTAAACTGCCCATTTACCGTTTACAAAGCATCTCTTTGATGACACGTGACGTCACTTAATAGCGTGAATAATGATCGGACAAATCCCCGTGCGGAACACTTTTTTCATCTAAAAATCGATACGACCGGTTTTACTCAGCGGGAAAAAAAGATGACGCGGCGCCGTAACCTCCGAAACGCCGGTCGCCATGTTTGGCCTGTATTTACACGTTGCTAGGCAACGCGCCCGATCCCGGTCGCCGGCCGGTCGCCCGCAGCCACGAGCCGTACAGCCGCGATGGATGTTGACCTTGGCGCGCACAGTGTGTCGTCGGTCGCGCGATTGCTACGGAAAAGTGAGGTGAGTGTGGCCGAGGGCGGTGAGGGTCGCGCCGCCAGAGAGAGTTGGGATTTGCGGTGAAAAGTACGGCGAGTGTGGGGGTAGACGGAGGATGGTGCGCGGGTTTTTTTGGGGGTTTTGGTGGTCGGTTTTGTGTTTTTGGGTGAAGGGGTGCGTGACCGGTGGATTAATGCCCTCTGGTGGGTCAATGTATAACCACCTGTTGGTATTTTTTTTTTTTTTGGATTTGAGTTGAGTGAATTGACGGGAAATATTTATTGGTTGGCATGGTTGCGGGAGTGGTTGTTGGTTGTGATGGGTTTGGGGGGATAAGGGGGGAGGGGTTGGTCGGAGTGGTCGCGACCGGTTCGAAATTTTTTTATTAAAATTTGGATGAAGTTTTTTGGTGATTTTGGTTGGGTTTTGGATGTGACCGGTCGGAGTGGTCGCGACCGGTTTAATTTTTAAAAATTTAATTTTGATTATGTTGGTTTTTGAAATTGTTTTTTTTTTTTTTGTTTTTGAAGGTTTTGTGTTCGTGATTGGTCGCGACCGGTTGAGTTTCTGTGACCGGTTGTGAACGATCGAATTTTTGTGAAATCTAGACAAAAGTGGATTTTTAATATTTTCTAAGTTTTGGTGTCGAATCCGGTCAGTTTTTATCTAAATTTTACATGTCATGACCGCTCTCAAACTTTTTTCTTTTATTTTCATAAAAATCTCGAAAACAAACATCAAATTTTTCATTCCAAACTTAAACTTAAATTTCACAAAATCCAAATAAAACAAAAAAAAATCAAATCCTTCAATTCCTTAAATTACTCGCTAATCGGTCACGACCGGTCGCGACCCGTCTCAAATTGTCATCTTTTAATTTTCCAAAATTAAACTTAATTTTCACAAAATCCTCAACAACAAAAAATCACTCAAATTACTCGTAAACCGGTCACGACCGGTCCAAATTACAAACTCAAAAAATAATCAACTTCCATCTTTCTTTTTTTTTAAATTTTAGTTGATGATCGGTGGTCCCGGTAATGGCTCCTCACCGTCCGTCAAACCAAGACCGCTGCCGACTCGTCGTAGCCTTTCACGCGCCGCGTAAACCCGCCCTCGCCGACGACTCGGCCGCCATGCCGACCCCGACCCCGACCGACATCCCGGACGTCGGCCCGCCCGTCACCCCACTCAAGGACGACGAACTCACCAGCCTCTCCTGGCTCCAGGACCGCAATCTGCTCAAAAGCATCCGCGTGGGCGCCGCGCACGACGACCCGCTCAGCGACTCGAGCCCGGCCGCGTCGTCCGCCGACGACTACCTCGACGAGTCGTCCGACGGAGGCGAGGCGCTCTCGGCCGCGGGACCCGGCGCTTGCTCGGCAGGAGGTTTGCACGTGCCGTACAACCCGAAGTTGCATGTGACAGCGAAGCCGCCCTATTCGTTCAGCTGTTTGATCTTCATGGCGATTGAGGAGGCGGCGGCCAAGGCGCTACCGGTCAAGGACATCTATGCGTGGATTCTCACGCATTTTCCGTACTTCCAGAACGCGCCCACCGGATGGAAGAATTCCGTCCGTCATAATTTATCACTCAATAAGTGTTTCCGGAAGGTCGATAAGGATAAAGGACAGGTGAGTTTTTGAAAGGGGGGTGTGTTTTGAGGGGGGTTTTGAGGGACTTCCGGTCGGGGGTGGAGGAAGGGGTTTGGTGAGGGGAGAGGAGGGGTGGGGAGGTGTGGGTTGGTGAAATGTTTGGTGTCTGGGTTGACCGGAAGTGGGGGTTTGGAGGTCGCGAAATCGGTGGACGAGGCTGAAGTTTGAGTTTTTTGGTGTCAAGTGCACGTTTTGACGAGGTTTGAAATGGACTTCCGGTTGGGGGAGGGGAGTGGGATTTGGTGAAGGTAAAGTAGGTGTGTTGAAGTTTGGGTTGATGAAGCTTTTGATGGCTGGCTTGACCGTAAATGGGGGTTTGGAGGTCGTGAAATCGGTGGACGAAGCCGAAATTTGAGTTTTGTTGGCGTTTCGATGAAGTTAAAAGTAAACTTCCGCTTGAGTTGGAAGTCCGGAACTGGATGGCGGTTAAGTAGGCGTGTTGAAGTGTGGGTTCCTGGAATGTTTGGTATGTGGCTTGACCGGAAGTGCTGTTTTTAAACGCTCGAAATCATTGACCGACGTCAAAATTTGGGTTTTTCAGCACAAAGTCGCTACTTTTATGAGATTTAAAGAGGACTTCCGGTTAGAATAGAGCTCTGGGATTTATTGAGGGTAAATTAGATTTGTGGATCTGTATGTTCTTAAAATTCCAGACATCTGACTTAACCGGAAGTGCTATTTAAAACCCCTCAAAATCATTTGAAATGCAAGAAAAACAAAAAAAAATCTCAAAAACAAAAATAACTTAATTCTGATTAATTTAATCACCCGGATTTCTCCCATATTTTTGTTTACCTTCTAATCCCACTCATTGCACGTTACCATGGAGAACCTCGCGACTGCTGCAATCCAGTTTCCATGACAACCAACGGCTCAGACTCATATTGGTTTCTTTGTTTAGCGAAAGTGTCAACTTTTACCCAATTCCCGTAACCAAAACCCTCTAATCGAAAGAAATAAACCTTTTTCACCTGCGAAAACGTTTTGAAAAGTAAGTAATGGCCGAATCGATGCGAATTGGATGAGGAAGTTTCTTAAAATGGCAGAGGTCGGATTAAACGAGCTTAAATCTGCAGCGGCCATTTGTGTCTTGTTGCTTCGCTAGTTAAATAACGATCTACGCTGCTCGGCGACTCGGGTCCACCGATTATTAAGAGTGGAAAATTTGTTTTATTAAATTTCATTTTACTACTTAATTACTAGAATTAATTATTAATTAATTGGTTATTGATCGGAGATTACAATATGAGACCTGTCACAATATCTAAAATAACTATACATCATTAAAATGTTAAAATGTTAATATTATTGAAATGTTGTGGGGACACTATCGACAATTTTTAGTTTTTCGGTAATTCGAAGTGACCGGTGACGTGGGTTATGCACGAAATGTCGAAAATCAAAGTGTCGAAAGGTGTAAATGTTAAAAGTAAGGTTAGAAATGATGAAATTTTGCTCCAGAAATGGATTTTTAGGTGTAAAAGAATGGAATTTTAAGTTTTTGAATTTATTTTAAAGGTGAAAAACAATGAAATTCTACTTTTTCAATGGACTTTAAGGTGAATTATAATAAAATTCAACATTTTTATAGGATTCTAAGGTAAAAAGAATGAAATTTAACAGTAAAAGCCATTAAAAATATTAAATTTCATTCTTTTTTATCTTAAAAGTCTATAAAAATGTTAAATTTTATTATATTTCACTTAAATGGATTTAAAAAGTTAAATTTCATTGCATTTAATTTGATTTTCACATTTTGGTGATATTAAATGAGTACCTCCTTACTAATCTTCATTAAATTTGACTTTAAAAACAACAGTTTGCAGCCTTATTTGGCAAATTGAATTTAATAAAATTCAAAAATACTAAGTCACCTCACTCAGCATCGCTAGCCGACACAATTTTTTCATGTCGCAGAAGTATCTTGAAACTAGTCACGATAAATTTTGCTTCAATGCTAATTATTTGATTTTTTTAAATTATTTTAAATTAATTTTTAAAGTTTCGACTTAAAATGTAAGTAATATTGAAAAAATAAATACATGTTGCGTCTAATTTCAGTAGTAAATGCTTCAAAGTTTTCAAGCAATTGATAAACCATCTCGAAAAATTTTAAGCATTTACTTCAAAAATGATTTTATTCATATGGATTTACTACGAAGTCTTTAGCAAAAGCTTTGAGAATCACATTACTTTAATGGTAAGAGCTCTTGCTCACTTTTGGAGCTTTTGCTTCACTTTAATCATACCAGCCAACGGCTGAAGTAATTTTACGATAAACGATAACATAACAAATTTTCAAGAAATTTATATTTTGGAAATCACTAAAGTGATAAAAATACCGATTAAAATCAATACAAAAAACTTTATACAATACAATGTATTCAAACAAATTAAAATATTTACACGATTCGAGAAGAAATTATCAAGAAACACTGTACAGTTGTATTTGATTTTCAGCCAATAGAAATCCAGATTTTCTTTGTACTTAAAGGCTTAAGTGCCATTTTAATTGATGTAAGAAGCGTAATGGAGCTCAGTATGAAGAATCTGATTTGTCTGCGGCTTGTATAGTCGCTCGAGCGATTCGTGTAATGCTGTGGAGATAATTTCTCTTTTAATTACACAAAGCGAAAGAGAAACTTGTTGATGACCGAGGGATGTCCGTTTGAGGAGGATTTGAAATTTATTGAAGAGCTTTAAAGGGAAGTCCTCTGATTGGCTCTGAGGTTTGAAGTAAAGATTAGAATGTTACAATAGAAGTATCAGAACTGTATTGAATTCACATTGCTGAAACGGTGGCGTAGAATAGCTTCGAAAAGAATAACTTCGAATTGGAATAAATTCAAAAAATGGATTTAATTCGGAATTGTTTGAATTTGTTGTCCTGGATTAATTTTGAATTTTCGAAGTCTTAATAAGGATTAACTTCGAAATTTTTGTATAAATTTCTATCGGAAGAATAATTTCGAATGTTATTGAATTAGTTCGAAATTGAATAACTTCGAAAGTGAATAAATTCGAAAAAATTTCGAATTTATTCTATTTCGAATCAATTCTTTTCTCAGTTATTCCATTCTCAGTTATTATTTTTTGAATTTATTTATTTTCGAAGTTAATCTACTCTTGGATTTTTGGTTTCAAAGTTATTCTTTTCGAAGCTATTAGGTAGACTCGCTGAAACGTAGAAGGAAGGAAGAAATGCAGTTTAAGGTCACAAGCGACGATGCCGAGACGTAGACAAATGAATTCTACGGTGTACTAAATTACAATTTGATAGCACGCTACTTTTTTTTACTGCAGATTGTGAAAAGTGCAGTCTAGTCGTAAACATTTGCTACAATTTGCTGTTTTATTGCTACTTGCTTTTGATAACTAAATAACAAAGTTATAAATAAAGTATTGAAATAAACTTTCAATGTATTAATATTAATCATAAAACAAATTAATTTTGTTTTTTGATTAACATCAATATATTTGTCCAACATAATGGAACTAACAAAAGTCACATGATCTTGGTCGAAAAGACTTTTGTCCTTTTGTTGGCCAAATATATTGATTTTAATGAAAAAGCAAAAATAAATTTGTTTCGCGATTAATATTAATACATTGAAAGTTTATTTCAATACTTTATTTATATACTGCAACTTCCAAACAAATAAAAGCAAAAACAATTCCATGACCTTCAAAGAAAAGTGTAACAATACCTGTAATCAACGGAATTCAGCAAACTACTTTATTACTGCGCCATGCGGGAAAATGGCAGGGTTGACCAAGGTGCCGGAAAATTCGAGTCCAAAACTTGCTTGTTTCAAAATTTTGCATTTGCAAACAGAAATTCAAATTATTCTTAGTTTCAACGTAATTTAACATGTTTAAACTAAAGTAATTGAAATAATTTTAAACTTTAAATTTCTTTCAATTATTGACTTTCTGTTGTACCTACTATGTAATCTAAGATCACGTGATTGTTCGTTTTTCCCGGCATGCCAGCCAAAGCGGGGTAATATGGTATTTCTGGAGGAGGAGATACATATATATATACAATAAACACATTCATTCAATAAAATATACCATATGAAAACAACAAATTAAGAAACGTGAATACGACTAAAATAACCACAAAGCCTAAGGTATATGAAACGAGAAATATCTGATATTGAAGGATTATAGATATAAGCTGTGCTGCCGGTTTGTTAGTGTCATTGAACTTATGGATCTCTGGCTTGGCAATGTGAGTCTTCCTTGTTATATTTTTTTGTGGTGCTAACTGGGATGAAACTGACCTTGAGAACACAATCTGCAGAGTGAGGTTTGGTAGTTTATGTGCGACGAAAGCCGAGTAGGAACCAAACCGCAAAGGATACTTGTGATATATTTACAAGTTTTCAGTGAGTTTCAGCTTGCGTTTTAATATATAACATTGAAAATTGTCAATAATTTTCTATACTTGGAGGATTGTTAGAAATATGTGAAAAGTTTGGGTTTATAACTTGATTTTCAGGGCTGGTATTCACAAACACTACTTACTATCATTTTTTTACATAAGTTGATGCTATAAGCAAAAATTGGAATTCACAAAAGAATTTCTACGCAAATTCCTAAGTTGAAAAAAGAGGTTACTTAAGCATTTTCCTAATAATTGTTTTTTTCCCATAGAAAATTTTACTTACGCAAATATTTAAGCAAGAATACAACAATGAGTTTACTTAAGATTTTGCGTACGAAATTCTTAAGTTTTGACTTATGCAAAAACTTAGGTTAGTTTTTATGAATACAACCCCAGATCAGTAAATGTTTGTTTTATTTAAATACTTAACATGATAAGCAGAAAGACACTAAAAACAAAAGCGTTTTGCTGAAAACTCGATATAACAAAAGGCCAACTTGTCAGTGATTTACTGAGGAAGTATCGAGCTGTCTTTGGTACATTAAATGCCAGGTTATCGGAAGAAAGCAACATATGATGGTTTATGTAACTAACTTCCTTCAATATAACTTTGTAATGGTAAACACACTGGGCAAACGAGATTACGCAGCCACTGTACCCAAGTACAGGTCGAACCTCGATAAAACGAACTCGATAGGGACCGTCAAATCTGTTCGCAATATCGAGAGTTCGTAATATCCGAATTTTTTAACATTGAATGAATGGATAGGAA
>JAQIXT010001080.1:0-19322 GCA_034700445.1 Stenotaenia linearis | reverse complement strand
ATCGCGTCTGGTGCTCTCGCGAGAGCGAGAAACCGCGAGAGATGTACTCGCGCGAGTAGTTTTGTCGCGCGAGTACGGGAATACGCGTAAGTGAAATCCCACCTTAAGTGTGAACTAAAGATCTTTAGCGATCTTTCAGCAGGAGCGGGCTGCCGGTGGGCTGATGCTCACCAAATTTGGTTCAAAATGTTGTGGATTTACTTCTCCATTGAGTTGCATGGAAAAGCTCATGGTTGGAAGAAGAAGAGCATTGCTCTCAAAATAGTGGAAAAATCTGATTTGTCCAGGAAACTGTTACATCATAGAATGTTCCTAAACATTATTCCAGTTCACAGCTTTTGGATAATAAAATAAAATTTAAAAAAAAAATTAAAATAATATTATAATAGAGAGTTTACAGAGAACAAAACTTGTTTAATAATTTATAAATTCAAAAATAGAATAGTAATATTATTTTAAAATTTCAAATTCAAGTTGACTCGTGAATTATTCTGCAATAATAAAATATTCATTAAATAAACATTACATAAATTACCATATTTCATTGATTCTAAGAAGCTTTTTTAGATTTAAACCTATTATCCAAAATCTGTGTGCATCTTCAAATCAATGCCATCCTACAATAAGATATCCAATTTAGGATAATCATGACACAATTTAAAATAATTTAAATTATTTTTAAATTGAAAAAAAAAAAAATTGGTGAATAAAACAAACAAGAGAACTATTATTATGAAAATTTAAAAAAAAAAGTTATTTAAATTGTAGTAGCATCAATGACTAATTTATCCAACTTTTTTAACTATCTGAATAGGATGGATATTTTTGTTGAACTCTGGATATTCAGATATCATTCGAATATGGATATTCTTATTGTTGAACAAAAATATCCATCCTATTCAGATAGTTAAAAAAGTAGGATAACTCAGTCATTGATGCTACTACAAATGTTAAGTTCAATTTAATTGGCATTAGAAATGCCTTCAAGATCACACTATAATGCCACGATTAAACAAACTTTCATTTCCTTTCATAGTATACAGAAAATACCATATTTCTTTATAATTACAAGCTGAAGTCTCTATTTCACTTAAGGCAAAATAGTGCAGCAGTGAGAACAAAGGATTCCTTTGTTTAAATGATTCTCTATTCGAGGACATACTATGTTGAAAGGCGGCCTTTAATCAAAGAAATGTGATACAAGTGCATCTTAGAATCAATAAAATCATGTAATTCAATTTGAGTTACATGACTGCAAAACATTGCTAATGTTTACGCCTTCTATTCCACTAGAAAATTGACCGTTACCCTTAATTTAAATTACTGTTTACAATGTTACTATTTATAAATTAATTTCTCTAATGAAATCTTTTTACATCTATTTCAGATGGCTCATCACTCCACCTTACCTGCACTTCTCGTAATCATCCTCTTCTTGACTTTATGGACTTGTGTCATAGCTTTTGACTCACAATGGAATACAGTTGACAACATGGAAGGCCTCGATTGGCAAAGAGATCGAGATGAGCAATTTCAACAGGAATTAACTCGTGAAAGAAAAGATCCCTTACCTGGATTCGTCAAAAGAGCATTGAGTTTGCTAGCACAAGGCAAAACATTCGGTATAACGAAGAGCCGTAATTCGCCCCATACTTTTGTCAGTGCTGTTGCTAGAGGAGTCGGTCGACCTAAAAGTCAGCCATTAAGATGGGGATGAAAAGAAGATTTTTTTCTTTATTTTGCCAATTGTATTGCTATTTTCTAACATTTAAACCCTATTTATTATTGCACACGTATTAGTTTTTTTTAGTTTTCTAATATTTATAAACTTGTAACAGACCATATTTATGTTTAGGAGTATTGACTTTACTTTTTGTCCACTGTCATTATTTATTGATTATTTTTGAAAGAGTAAACAGTATTGTACAATCAAAAAAATGTTTTCCTTGTGGTCATTTATTGATGTGAGCTACTATCTGAACTTCTCACCAAAGCATTAAAAATCAGATTTACAAAATTATAATAATTAAATTTGTTGTAAAAAAACAAATGTTTTATACCGGTTTTAAGCGAATGCTTTCCGGTAAATTTTGTAAAGTGATTTTTACAATCTTAGATGTTTACAATAAATTTAATTATTGTCAATTTTTGTAAATCCGATATTTCTTGCAGTGTTATTTATTTCTGCATGTTTACTGTATAGACCCACGCACAATCCACTTATTAAAATTGTAGTTAGAAATAGATCAGGAAATATGACCCTTAAATAGATAAAGGAAGAGCTATTAGACTTGTTTGTTATTCTTTTGTTATCAAAAGAATGACACCTGCATATAAATTTCAACTGATTTTATCATTGTTTGTTTATTAACTTAGCTTAAATTTAATTAAAAATCTGATCCAAGACCTGATTAGGCAATAAAGTCGATGTTATTTGGTAAAAACAAAGCAAATGGATAGCAAAAATAATCAAATCTCTACCTTCTCGTGGCTCCCCTAGTCATACTCCACCTAAATGATGCTAAAAGTGATCTCTGATTAACACAATTGAGTACACGTTTTTTCCCGGTATAGGAAAAATTTTTTTCTATTAAAGATAAAAATCTGAAATTTTTATAGTTTTATTATGTTCATATTAAGTTTAATCTCTGCAAATTTTAGCATCTTTCATAAGTAATTTTTTAAAGTTATTGCTCATGCAAAAGTTCTGACCCTTGCAATCCCAGCATAAGATTGGGACAAGCTTTCCTGCAATCAGCTAATGTGCTTCAGCTTGTGCTTGACCTTATAACCAACAACAGGGAGAGCACTATCTAAAAAATGAACATTGTAAATGTCTTCTAATGACTAAACTTGTCAAATTTGCAACTGCTTCCAAATTTAAAATGTGTACACAAATGTGTACGGTGTAGTTGTAATTTTTTCACGGTATCCAAAGGTTAAGTTGGACTTGAGGTTTTTCTATTTTTTCTATTTATTTTCTATTTTTGGTTTTAGTCACAGCTGTCTGACTTTCTCCTTTGATTCCATTCAAAGGTTTTGACTTGTGTAGAAGTTAGGATTGTCCAGGGTTAGATCACATAAAGTTTGTGATTTTGTTTACTTTCGGACAGTGTTAATGTTTGACAGCGAGACAAGTTGCACATGGCCTTAGTAACTGCTGACGACCTTAAGCAATATCTTCTCTCTCTCTACTCATTAATCGGCGTACTAAAATTTGAACAGCTAAGTATATTTGCACTTTATAACTAAATGTCATTAGGTTTCCTACAATGTTGTTCTAAAACTACTAAATTACTAAACTATAGTTTCAAACTAATTGACAAACATTTAATTTAATTCACTTAAAAACACTAAATGCCAAAAGATTTTCAATTATTATTATCACTGCAAATAGAACTCAAATTTCTCTATCTTGTGAATAACTGAAATTACAAGAATCAATTTCTTTGATTGAAGAAATTGCAAAAATAGCTGCACATTTTTTGATCATAAAGTGAGCTCGAATTTTAATATTTTCTATTTATTTCCAGATAAAATCTAACCATCTAAGGATTTTCATATTATTAAACTCAATGATTCTGATATTCTACCATTAAAAACAACCTTAAGCTCGAGGTCAAATAAGGAAGTGCGCCATTCAGTTTGAATTTCTATGGAGTTTACAATTTCCTTAGCTGCTCTTTAGCTTTCTACTTGTCAACCGACCTTAAACCAGTTTCAAAGTTTAACTCTAAAGCTTTTCTATTTGCTTAAGAACTGCAAAGCGGTTAAGGCTGAACTAACTAATGGATTTTGTAGAATCTTTGTAAAAATATTTAAATATTTAAAGATATCATTAGAAAATTTGTAGTGTAAGTATCTCATAACTTATAAATTACCTGTCAATTAGACATTCATAAACAATTTACATAATTTGAATTGTGATGGCAAACAAAAGTTCTGGTTCCTTTAATGGGTTTGCAGCAGTGTTGTCTCCACTATATCTATTGTGCTATCAGTAATGGTAGCTGCACTATATTAGCAGGCTATTTTAGTTAAGATAAGTGCACTATTTTTTCCAGAAATAGCGGAAATTAGCAGTTTTTGCACTATTTTTACTCTACTCCTTTCGCTGTAAAAATACAGAAAAAGTTTACCAGTGTTTACTGTTGAATTTTCATTATTTATCTTATTTTCTGCATTTTAGCTTGGGACCAAACGATGAACTATACAGACTAATGTTTATTTTTGAGATATTTTATATAGTTGGTATATAAATACCAAACTCCCGTGATTAATTCATTCCAAAGTCATCTCTGCGAGTCGAAATATTGAGTAAATTGAGCTACTATTAAATGTATATACCGATGCTGCATTACGAACCAGACATAACTTGCAATCGGTATATATAAACAAAAATAGTAATGAAACTAATAGCTGTGCATCATAGAAACCCCAATTACTGCGGCGTGAGTGGCTATTTGTATGTGGAAAACCTAAGCTAATTTAAGTTCAAGTATCTTCAACTGTGAACCTACAAATTCGTATAGTTTTAAAAAATAAAACAAAAACTCCTAAATATATTAGCCACCCCTTACAAAATGCAAAGAATAGCTTCTCTGCAGAACGAATTATTGGCTTCCCTAGGATAGGGAGAAACTGCAGAGGGTGTTGAGAACGGCAAATGACTTCAATTTTCAATAAATGCTCCAGGTTTATCAACTAAAAAAATAAGATAAATTTCAATAACTCTTAATTATAAACCCCCATTACACATTTCATTATAAAAGAATTTCATTATAAAAGAATTTTTGAAGTACAGTATTTTAATATAAATTTTGACCAGGTATTATAATTCTAAGAATTTGTTGTTGACAAATCCACAATAATAATGCAAATTGATTTAAATTTTTTTACCCTATTCATAAATGAGCAAGCAGAATTTTAATGTCTTATCCTACGAAGAATCCATTCACGCTTCTTTAAAAGCATGACCTCTATAGCCCTTCTGCTGGGAAAAAGAGGGTGATGACATCTTTCTGTTTAAATTTAGTCTATAAAGTTTTTTATTATACATTTTTCATCTAACAAAAATTGTAGTCTGTTGCATTAATAAGTATATTATGACTGGGCCTCTCTCTTGCACGAGATACTCTGCTCGCACAAAAAATATTGAATTCTATTCTCAAAATCTAAATTTTCAATGTTGAATAGGAAGAAACTTCAATTTGCTATGTCACTGTGGAATATGCAGTCATAACATCACTTAGACTTTTCACAAACTAAGTTTTGTATAAACTAATATTTAAAACCACTGGGCCCTAAACACAATAACAACAGAGTGTAATAAATTTCACAGCAATTAAGCCTTAATGTCCTTACAGTGTACAAATTAACATTACAGGATGACTTCCACCCATTCTGGAGGTTGTGAAGAACAACAGACATCACACTCAACGGCCATAACTCCAAATATATGTCTTCACTAACTAATACTAAATTGTCACTGCGCAGCATAAAACCCAAATTCCAGTTACAACTGCTTTAAAACAAATTACCATCTAAACTCCCGAAAAAATGTGTAATTAGCAACAAAACCGCACACCTCTGTACTTCAACCCAACGTCCTTGATGATCGTCATCTGGGACCAATCTCATTACAAGTCAATCGGTCAAAACTCATCACATCAATTCGAACATGTGACCTTCGTTCCCTTCCTCGGATAAATCCTAATTGCTTCTCTCTTTATAGTTTACTTTATAGCAATCTCTACCAAATTGAACCTTATTGCTGCAATTTGTAACCAATTTACTCAACTCACCTCATGAAAACAGTGCTACAGCTCAACAAACACAAAATCCTTTTATTCCCATTCAATTTCCTCAAAAAAAAAAACAATAAAAATTTTTTTTTCATTTAAAAAATCGCTGTAATTTTTCACCAAAATCACAATTCGACTGTTTTTCCATCTCATCCAACATCTTTAATCGTTTCCTAACATCGCTGTTCCCCGGTTGCAGCGCTTCCGCTTTGTTCAAATCAAATCTCGCCTTTTCGATGTCCTTCAACGCCATTTGCGCAACTGCGCGCCGGTAATAAGCTTTCGAGTTATTTGCGTCTAACTCCAAAACTTTGTCACAATTTCTGACCACAAACTCATATCTGTTCGTTGCTAGTTGGCACTGGGCGATATTGAGGTAACAAGCGATGGTCAGTTGGTCACGTCGGGCTTTACTCTCCACTGTCGGTGGATTAAGCGAGAAAATAAGCAACTTAAGAGCTTTGCTAAACCGATAGAAAGCGGAAAATACCAAATTCGATCGATATAGTTGCACGCCCTTTTCTTTATGTTTGCTTGCTCGTTCGATTTTGGTTAAATCGTCCACTTGGTAAATTTCTAATTCAGGTTCGAAGGAAATTAGTTCCAACTCGAATGTGAAGTCGAGTAATTCGTCTTTGTGCGTTTTGTTGTTTTCTAAGACTTCGTAGAGTTCGACTGAGCGGATTTTCAAGCGGATTGTACAGATTTCCGATTGTTTGACCGTCAAGAGGAGTTTTTCTAGGGATCTTCCGATAGCTGAGTCGCATTCGGTTATGGTTATGGCCGTTGGGATGTCTAAATCGAAGCCTAATTGAATTTCTTCGAGCGAAGGACCGGAAATTTGTTTTAGCGTGAATTTGCACGTTGAGTAATCCCGAGGGCATTTTAGTCCTTTACCGTTACGTACAATATTTTTTGATATTGTTTTTCCTGGGTCTAGCCAGTTTTCATTTGTTATTTTATTGTTCTGACCTGTTGATGTTGATAAATTTCCATTTCCACTGTCGTTGTGTTCATTGATGGAAGACATTTTGATTTTTTGTAGTTTCTAAAAGAAAGAAATCGTTTTTAGATCTAGCTTTGGAGTTAAATTTTATACATACAATGTTGAATCAATGCAATAAGTCCACTTGATTGCAATCGCGATGGCATGGATCTTCCATTTGTTTACCAACTGCTTTTTTTCATTTATTTTGAGATAAATCTAGAGCGCTGTAGGAAGAGAAAATGTTGATGTCGCTAACAGAGAGCGCTACGATTCAGAGATTTGAATACAAAGTTTTAAAATTTTAAGAATAAAACCTGTTTTTAATTAATTAAGTATAAAAATACATTTAATTTTTATGTAAATTAATTGCAACCAACCATAAGTACATCATAAAATACTTTTAATATACAAAAAAAATTATATCCCCATATTTTTCGTATAAAAAATATCTCAACTCAGTTTAGAATGAAAAAATCCCAAATGGCGAATAAAACATATTTTCGTAATCATAACATTTTTGTTTTTTTTTTAAAGAAAAAAAAATACAATTTTTACTTGAACAATTTATCAACTAAAGAAATAATTAATCTTATGAAAGACTGATTTCCGGATAATGACACGCCGGTCAAAGGGCAAATGGACGATCCTCTTTGACTAATCGGACTAATTAAGGAACTAATGGCCGGCGACTGCGCTGATGAACCCCCACGCCGAAGATACCGGTTCATGCTTAACGAAAATGAATTCTGCAGGCAAATAATTAATTAATAGAAGCAATTAACGAATACAAACAACTTTACCAATTCTGCGCCCAGTTCTCGCTTTATTAGCTGTTTATCTCTAGATGTAGGCTGTGGCAACTTGAGATAAAGTAATGCTTGAGAAGTGAGCAACAAAAGTGCGTTTTCAAGAACAAAAAGCAGCAAACTCCTAAAAAAATAAAAAAATTTAATATAAAATAAAGAAATATAAACAAATTTGTAATAAAATACTTGTCAACTTGTAAACACGTATCGACTTGTATTGTTGAACGACTCGGCGATGCCAACGGATCATTCTTTCAACAAAAATTAAAAAATTATAAATAAAATTTAAAAAAAAAAAAAAATTCGCTTAATTACTTTTGTTAAAGTGCGTAAACAAACGTTTAAACAGGATATCATGCTACCAAAATTCATGGGTAAATTTTGGTCGATGTTTGGTGTACTGAACCCACAATCCAATACGGGCTCCCATTGCGACGTATCAACTGAATGATCGATTAATATCTCACACGTATCCGGTGTGAAATACCGTAAAGTAGCCAAACTCAAGGAAACTAATTGGAATAATCTAAAATTTAAAATCAATAAATTAAAAAGTAAATAAATAATAATAATAAAATTATAAAAAATACTTTGTTTGTATAAGCAGTAATTGCGGTGACAACTTTTCTACATCTTCAGTAGACGACAACCGTCTAATTCGTTGTCGCTCATCCTCTAACAAAACTTGGCCCGTTTCACTTTTAGGTTGATGCTTAAAAAGAAAAACAATTTACGATTTAATTATATATTTTTAAGATAATGAAAAAAAAATTTTTTTTCCAATTTACTTCAATCAAATGTTGAATGAAATTCGGCCTGATCAAATACGCGATTGAAGATTGGCACACAGAACAAACGCTTTTCTAATTTCAAAAATACAAAAATTTTAAAATTCATTCCCATAAGTTTATAATTAATGAAAATATTACCATAAGGCACTTCAAAGATTCACTTTGTTGAATTTTCCATGAATTTTTATACGATGAAAGTTGGTGAACGAAACTCAACGTAAGATGAGCCGAGTCTAAATCTTTAACATCCAAACTTATGTGAACTTTCATCAAAGACTAAACAAAAAAAAATTAATATTATTAATATTACATTTACAAAAAAAAAAACAAAAAAAAAATATTACCAATATCATTCTGTCTAAATTAATTCCAACAAAATTCAATGTTTCTTCGAGAAAAAAATGTTTTTTCGTCATGAGTAACGTCATTACTAATTTGACAGCGAGTTCATACACCTCAGACCACGAAGATGAATTTTGCACCTGTAAAATTTCTCATTTAAATAAACAATTTAAATTAATTTCATCAAATTTCATTACCAACAACTGGATAGACTGTAATTCCGTACACGGGTCGGTGACTGTGTTGGTGTAAGTTAACGGAAGACTAATTTGCTGCATTAAATCACTCGCGCATAGAATTTCAGCCGTCTGAAATGAATTTTAAAAATTAAATTATTTTTATTATATTTAAAATTAAAAAAAAAAGAAAAAAGAAAATACCTCAGGTTTAAATGCCAAATTCAAATAAAGCACTAATATTGCCAAAACCAAATTAGCCGCATTCTTCGTCTACATAAACAAATTTATAAATTAATTTAATCAAAAACATATTTTACTTTAATATTTACCTGAATGCAAATAGACATAATCGAATTTAAACACGATATTGTTGAAAGCCGTGAAAACGTATCGAGCCATAACGATGAATCCAACAGATTTAACAATTCTTTTAATAAACTTACGCATGCAGTTGGTAACTAGAAAAAATTAATTTAAATAAAAAGTAAATCAAATTATATGTATAATTTACTTGATGATAAACTGAATATTTATGATGCTCAGATATGTGATGGGAATTGATCGATGACGATTGTATGATTTGACAAACGGAAAAAATCCAATCGGTTAGAACCGATTCTTCTAATTCGTCGCAATTTTCTTTCGGTATCGACTGCAAAAAGTAAATCGCAAAGGAAATAACGACGAGTATGGACCGAGCGGTGACTACATCTTGATTAGCACTGAGTTTCGATAGTAATTTTCCTATAAATTCCGCACTGGTTTTCCAATCCTCGATACATTCACTAAAATATTTAAAAAATTTAAATAAAAAATCAATTAAATCAATTAAATTATAAATACTTACATTTTCCAATTATGAAACAACGTAAGAACCAATTGTGCTAAAACACTTATGAATTTTGGATTCGAAAAATCTGTAGTTTGTTCAAGCAAATTTTCAAGTAAATCGTTCATTATCGAAACTTTTTGATCCGTGCTTAAAGTGAAAGTTTTATCCTAAAAGATAAAAAAAAAAAAAAATTAGTGAAAATTCACAAAATTTAACAAATTAATAAACCTTAGCTGCTACAGCTAAAAATTCTCTCCATGACGTTAATAACATCATTACGTCTCTCTGTCCCTCAGGTAACGGACATAAACTAGAATTCACATTCGTTTCCATTTTTTCAGCTTTTGATAACCCTTCTTGCACCGTCTGTATAAAAAAAAAAAAAAAAAAAAAAAAATTATAAATAAAGTTTAAAATTTTTAAATTTTTAAATTACCTTTGACCAATATAAAAAACTAGTTCCGGTGCAAAGTTTTTTCACTACTGCTCCTAGTCCGGCATCACTAGTGCTAATAATCAAAATTAAAATTAAAATAATTCCATAAAATATTAAAAAACTCAATACCTCGATGTTAAACTACTATAATGAAATTCAAGCGCTAAAATTTTGAAAACATAAGCAGCAATTTGTGTATTTTTTCCAGTTTTGCAGTCTTCGAATAATGGATCGCACAACCATCTCCAAAACGAAGAACTATACATTAAAAAAAAAATCACTTTAACTCATTTAAAAAATAAAATTTCAACAATATTACTTCTTTTTCAGCACATAAATGGCAATATTTCTCCATCCAACCCACAACGCATGTAAAAACTCAACGGCAGCTTTATGCAATTCAATCGGACAAAAATAAAGCGCCTAAAATAATTAAAACTCATTAAAACAATTCAATAAAAACACAAACTAAACATCTACTTCATGTCTTTCTTTCAAAATTTCCACTACAGATTGAAGACAACTCGACTGATCTTTAGAAATTTCCTGGAAAAAAAAAGTTAATAACATTTACTAATTTCATTTAATAACAACTCATACTTGATCCACTGGTTTTGGAATATTAAGAAACATTTCCAGCAATCCCGGTTGACAAACAACGCAAGCAGTTAAAAACTCCATCAAAGCAATTTTCAGACGAACGTCTTCGGTAACCGCTTCCAAACGACACAAATAGGTGTCACGAATGGCTTCGGCGTCGTTTCCCAGACATGCCAGAAGAGAGAACGATAACTCCTTCGCAAATCTTCTAAGCAGACGAATCGCAAGTGTCGCTAATCGCGGATCGAATCGATGAAACCCGTAATACGCTACTGTGAGTACGATGTGCGGTTGTGTACGATTGGACGGCGGTGAACATAAAATGCGTTCTATCGGCGACGAGTCCTTGCAGTCCAGATTTAAACACGGTTTCAGTAATAAAAGACGGTTAAAAACCGATAAAGCCAACCGAACTAATTCGATTAAATATGTACTGGAAGTTGCGAACCAACTGGGGGAAAAAAAAGTTTTAAAAAATGATAAATAAAAAGATTAAAAAATAAACCTAGTTTGTTGTTCTAAGGCAGCTTGGATGTTTTCTTCACCAGTTCCAACGATTAATAATAAGGCTTGTCCCGCTGCACCGTAAAGTAAAGTGTAAATACACATTTTCTGCGCCAAACTCCTAAAATTAAATTTGTTTTAGTAAAAAAAATTTAAAAATTTAAAAATTTTAAAAATTAATGAAATTCAACCTTGTAACAGTAGTTAAGCTCAATAGTCTATGAATAACATTCAGACATCCTTTTCCGATCATTTCTCTATCTTCTAAGCGCCTGTATCTCCATTTATGGAAAAAAGGAAAAACTTCATAGAGCATGAACAGTTCACAAGCCAAGAAATTGGTGTCGCTTTGTTCGGACATCGTCTATGAAATAAAATATTTAAATTAAATAATGAATTAAATATTAATTAATGTACAAATTTACATCCACAGATTTATTCATCAAATTCAAAAACGCCTGAGTCAAGTGATAATTTCCAGTTACACATTCTTGCGCTGCTATTAGACTCCCCATAGTTCCCACGTTCATATCGATGCCACTGTTCAAAAACAATAAAATTAATTTAATTAAATTCAGGAAAAAGTTTTAAATCTCTTTTTTTTAAAATTTTTACCTCGATAATTTTGCAATATCTGTACTTATTTTAGTCATAAACGGTAAAAAACCAGCTTGTGATAAACATTTCCACACATCAAGAGCATTATCTTCAGCTATACATGCAAATATTTCAATGCATTTAGCTATTAATTCCATCGGAGGTCTGATTAATGTACAAAATCTACAACAACAAAAAAAAAATTTAAAAAAAAATAATTCACTTAAAATAAATACTACCTCGGTAGCAAAGCAAGAAACAAATCGATAATATGACGTAATTGCTTAGCTATATTTAAACTAGAAGATATTAAACTATAAACCAAACTTGCAATACGTAGAATTTTATTCAAAACTTCTTCCGAAATGTGTCCTGGAACAAATAAACATTAAAATACCATCAAATATTATATTTAAACACAAATACTGACCTACGCCAAGAGACATTTGCTGCATCAATGTGTAAATTTCACACAAACAGATCTGCCAACCGTTCACATTCGTCTGCCACTGAATTATATTTTTACGTTCGTCGATTATAACACCGTTCGCTCCCGCGTGAATAATCAACGTATCGGATTTATATGGCATGTGGTTACTACCCAATTTCCAATTTCCATCACCGCCAGGAACAATTGTAGTCGATTTATCGATTTCATCGATACTTTCAGTATAATAATTGAGATTTTGCATCAAAACGAGCACCTGAAAATACTTTCCTTCGTTAAAGTCAGTTTCATTACATTAATTTTATTAAATTAATTAAATTAAAATTTTAAAAAGTTTACTTCGTCGTTATATTCTCCACACGCCGCGACCGATTTAAGTAAACCGAGTAAAGGATGGAATTTAAATGGAAACCACTCTATGGCGCTCCTCAATAAAATTCCCAAACCATAATCCAAACCTTGGTCCCAAACGTCACGCACTATGTTAGCGTGACACAAAATTAATTCAGCAACTGAATAAACAACCTAAAAAATTATTATAATATACATATTAATAAATATTAATTTATAAAAATTTATAATAATTATCTTCTTACGTCTATATTTCCAAGCGTTTCTAGTTCGAATAACGAAATTAACGCAGAGAGAATACCGTAAATTACTGTGTGCGATAAATTCGCTACTGCCTAAATTGAATATCCGTTGGAATTTGAATAATTTAACGTTATTTTAAGATTTCTTACCGAATCGGCTTGAAAAAACGAGGCACTTAGCATTTTTTTGAAGTAATCAAAGACATTATATTTGGTTGCTATTTTTCCCAGCCGACTTGTAACAATTTGGTCATCATCGGGAGAAACGACGAATCGAACGACCATCCAAGCTAAATTAATTGGACTCTGTTCAACCGAAGGAGTCACCGAACAAATAGCTTCGTCGATTTTCTAGTCAAAAATAATAAAATAATTTAAAAAATGATGTAAATTCGTAAGCCTAATTTTCCTTACCTTCCACATTTCTCCGTTTTGTATTAAATGATATTGTTTTTCATCTTCACTATAAAATTAAATGAATATATGAATCAATTCACGATTAAATCAATAAAATTAATTTACTTTTCAACTTTGCATTTAATTAGCCATTCCAATTCCATCGTTTCAATGACAACCAGAGCTTCTAAAAATCTAGAAGCAAAAAAATTAATTTATTATTTATTAATATAATAAAATCAATTTAATTTTTTAAAAAAAATTACTTAATCGTTTTGAATAAGGTATCAGTTGAATCGTCGACAAAATGCTTCAAATTTTGTCTTCTTCCAAATCCACATTTCTAATAAAATGAAAATTTCAAGAATTTATTTAATATTTTTAATGAATTTCGGTAACAAATACCTGAAAAAGTGTAAATATCTCGTAAAACTTTTCAGCTCTACATTCCATGTCTTTAAAATACAACAGAACAATTTGGAGTAATTCACATTGCTCCTTGAGATTGAAAACGACCCATTTATTGATCTGACTTTCATTCTGGAAATTTAAAAACACAATAAAAGACAAATAATTAAATAAATATACAATTAAATACCATTAACGAACCGTCCTTAACAGGTACAGGAATAGAACATGCAGCCTCGAATTGCTTTAACACTTTTTCAATAACTGTGAGTGGATTATCACGATTCAAATGCTCGAAAAAGTTCTCATACAAGGTCTAAAATGATATAAAATCTCATAAACTGATTTCTCCAACATAAAAATACAATTTTACATGATACGGATGTTTGTCATCTAACCAATAACTGATTACTTGCTTCATACTCAGCAGTAAATACAGTCTTTCACAGTAATAGTAATTCCATATCTGTTAAACACAAAAATTATTTTAAAAAATTAAATTTTTAATTCATTTTTTTTACCTGAAGCATTAATGTGTGCATCAGTCTCTCATTTGATAGCATACTCTGAAATTAAAATAAATTAATAACCGATCGTAAAATGTTTAAAATTTGTTATTTTACCAGTAATCCAGTTTGCGAGCCTTTGTAATCATACAAAAGGTAGGAACAAAAAATTTCATAAGTTTGCATTTCATCCAAATCCAAGAATTTGCTCAATTTCTGAATAAATTCTACTTGGGCTCCATCGATGCTTTTGTCCTGAGAAAGGGCCTTGGCCGAATCGGAACTACAAAATGAAAAAATTTTAAAAATAATTACCAAATTATAAAGAAAAGAAAATAACCTTCGTTTTTTGTAATGCAAAATTCCATCCAACAATTTCGCAGAGTTTTTCTCCAATTCCGAACCGACTAATTCCTGAAAATTCAATCGCTGAATAAATATGACTGGAAATCGTTACAAACAAAACTGAATATTAACCTGAGATTTCAGGACTGAAACACCTGAAATCAGGACCCATAATTCTTTATTGGATCTGAAAATAAACGGATATATTTAATAATTAATAGAAATAAAACGATAAGCGTTATCAACACTCATTTACCTGCTAGCTCCCGCCATCTTTTTAATTTTGACCGGAAGTAAGCCAGATCCAGTTCCAGATCCACGATGATGTCACAATTCCTAGATCATAATATGGCGGCAAATTTGATTTCAATCTGATGTCCAAAAATTTTCGCAGTAATAAAAATCGACCAATCCATAGAAAATAGGAAGATAATTTGCAGTTGTATAAATTTTAATTTTATTTCGAAAAAAAAATTAGAACATCACTATATTAAAAAATAAATAAATAAATAACAACAATAATTGAAAAAAAAATAGGTTAAAAATATTTATATGTTTTCTGATAAATTTGATGAGTTTAAAAATGTGTTCATCAAAATGATTTCCTGAAGAAAAAACGTTTAAGCCCTTTGAGTGAAGTAGATTTTGTGTAATGATATCTAACAGTTTCAATTTGCTTTTTTTTAAATTGACATTTAATCTGAATTGATATGAAATTTATTCTACTGAAAATTACGCAATGCAAATTTATCAAAGTTTATTAATTTCAATTCACCCCTGTTTAAATAACTTGAACTTTTCTAAAATTAACATTTTCTAAAATCTATTTTTGCTCCATTTCCTTATTTTTTAAAGAAAAACAGCTCAAAATGCACTTAGAAATTGTATCGAGTGTTTTATTTCTATCACTTTCGATTACTACAGGTAAATATTAAAAAATATATATATATTTTTTTAAGTTTTGATGTCACAAATATATTTTAGAGTCACTTTGTCCGTCGAGTTCATTTATTTGTGCATCTGGAGATTGTATTAACGGTAAAAAACAGTGCGATGGTCATGTTGATTGTATCGACGCTTCGGACGAAATTTCGTGCGGTATTTTTTTCAATAAATAGCAAGGATTTATAATTTTATTAATTATTTCATATTTTCAATTAAAAGTTTGCCTGAGCCATTTATTTACATGCGAAAATAAAAAATGTATCCCACAATTCTGGATTTGTGATGGAGAAAACGACTGTGGTGATTTTTCTGATGAAGTTGACTGTGATAAAAGTAAAAAAAAAAAATTGAAATTTATTTTAATAATTTTAATTTTTGTTGTTGTTGTTGCTCAAATCAAGGTCCGAGCTGTCCAAATGACATGTTTGCATGTCTAAACGGCTTTTGTATTCCTCAATCATGGCATTGTGATGGAGAATTCGACTGCATTGATAATTCTGACGAAGATTTCTGTGGAATTAATGAAAATAACTTGAATTTTAACTCAACAAACTTCAACTCATCTTTAACATAAAGCAAATCTAATTATTTTGTGCTAAAATCTGTGATAAACCCAAAACGACCTTTAAAAACATTTCTCCAAATCCCTGTTGACTAAACAAGAAGGAATTTTGTGCTGGACAGTTATGAAGAAGTTATAAAATCAGAGTTCAATGCTAGTTAAGCTTGATATTTATCCAGGTGAAGAAGATTTCTTATCTGATTGACCTTGACTACCCTTTTATGCACTTTTCTATACACAACATCCACAAAATATTCTTTTTAAAATGATAATAGTTTGAATAAAATCATTCAATTACTTTACAACTCATTTCTACGTCAAAACAGCTATCCTTGAACCACTACACCACAAACATTGTTAAATGTCAACCACACCTGATGGAAATCATAATTTTATGACATGTATTGACGTGTTTATAGGGTTAGCAAACGTCGTATTTATCAGTTGTCTGGAAATTTTGTCTTTTCTTATTCTATATTTTCTTCTTAAAAACTCTATCATTTATAAAACAAAATTTTCTTTTGGATAAAAAGTTAGGAATTTTCTTTTTAACCCGTTTTAATCCCATTTAAGGTATATAAATTCCATTGAAACATCATGATGCAACTGAGATTCACTTATTTACCTCTCATCCTTATCTATAAGTTGTAAAATTCTGACGTTCTTTATTGGACAATTAGCATACATTAAGCCTTTCCTTAGATATTAAATAATAAATAAAAAATTCAAAGATAAAAGCATAAAAGTAAGTGCATATCTCACAAATCTTCCATTTAGATCTGAACTTGATTCAGTCATGTTCAAATTTTTACTTTTATTGTATTTAACTAAAGGTAAGACATGTTTTTAATAATTTTTTTCAGTTAATTAATTTTATTTTTTAGGTTTAACTGCAATTCCAGTAACACTATCAAGCAGTGATACAGTAACTGAAAGCAGTAAGGATTTTACATGTCCACTTACAATAGGACAATTTCCATGCGAAGCTGATTGTTCTAAATATTACCTCTGTTGGGATGAAACTGTGACTTTAAGTCAATGTCCGACGGATTTCCTATTCGATTCTAAAAGAAACATGTGCAATGTAAAAGACAGAGTAATATGTGGGAACAGACATAATCCATATGGTAAGCAATTTGAAAAAGTAGAAGACTTGTAAATATCTCCAATTTTCACAATTTTATTGATAATTGCTTTAAAATTGATATATACTCGATTGTCAATAATCCAAATAAGATTTCAGGAAATAAAAATTTATTTAGTTCATGTTCCATTTTTGTGACATAGATATTAAGTAGGTTAGTGCTACCACTTTTAGTGCTAATTAGTTACAGCATTCTTCATAGTAAATTTATAATTGTTGTATACATCATTACTTTAAAATCTGCTTCTTTGTAGAAGCATTAATTATAGTAATATTATAAGAGAATCAAGACTTGAAAATTCACTTTAATTTATTTTAAATATTCTAATGATATAAGACTAATAAATCTTGTTTTTTATGGATGAAATGCAGAACCCAAAACAGTGGAATTGGAAACAACTGTTACTTCAGAAGATCCTGACTGTGTTGAAGAAGGTGATGAAGAAAATTGGGATCCAAATTTACCTATATGTGAAGATGGTCAAAGTCCTTGGCCAACGGAACAAACAGGACAGACACAAACAGAAACAGTGCAAGAAACATCTTCAACAAAGGAAGAAACAACTGTGAATGAAATAACTTCTTCAACTTCAACAGAAATCCAGAATTATACATCAGAGACACAAACTTCAACAGTAACAGTAACGACCAGTGAGGTGGAAACCACCACTGAAAGTAGAATGACAGAAACGATTAACGGTAAAGATCTCACAGATGTGAGTTTAAGTACAATGAGATATGATAATCCTACGACTATTAGCACCACAGATGTTGCAACAACAAAGACTGTTGCAACTAGTAGTGAAAAGGAACCAACGAATAAAGGAACAGATGATGGAAATACAACGACGAATTCAAAGCCAAATACAGAAACGACAACTTCGAATACAGAAACAAGCACAGATAAGACAGTTCCATACACAAAGACAACAGAAGATGAGACTACATTGGCTACAAAAGAAGCAACAACAGAAGAATCAAGAACTACTGGATCAATAGCATCAACTACTGGAGTTGTTTCTTCAACAACTGGACGAGGAGAATCAACAACAACTGGACCAGGAGAATCAACAACTGGACCAGGAGGATCATCAAGTGGACCAGGTGGATCATCAACTGGACCAGGAGAAACAACAACTAAACAAGAAACAACAACTAAACAAGAAACAACAACAAAACATGAAACAACAACTGAACAACAAGAAACAACAACTGGATCTGGACAATCAACAACTGGGCCAGGAGAACCAACAACTGGACCAGTAGAATCATCAACTGGACCAGTAGAATCATCAACTGGACCAGCAGAATCATCAACTGGACCAGTAGAAACAACAACTAAACAAGAAACAACTGGATCTGAACAATCATCAACTGGACCAGTAGAATCAACAACTGGACCAGTAGAATCAACAACTGGACCAGTAGAATCATCAACTAGACCAGTAAAATCATCAACTGGACCAATAGAATCATCAACTGGACCAGTTGAAACAACAACTAAACAAGAAACAACAACTGAACAACAAGAAACAACAATGGGATCTGGACAATCATCAACTGGACCAGTAGAATCATCAACTGGACCAGTAGAATCATCAACTAGACCAGTAGAATCATCAACTGGACCAGTAGAATCATCAACTAGACCAGTAGAATCATCAACTGGACCAGTAGAAACAACAACTAAACAAGAAACAACAACTGGATCTGGACAATCAACAACTGGGCCAAGCAAATCATCAACTGGACCAGTAGAAACAACAACTAAACAAGAAACAACAACTGAACAACAAGAAACAACAACTGGACCTGGACAATCATCAACTGGACTGGTAGAATCAACAACTGGACCAGTAGAATCAACAACTGGACCAGTAGAATCATCAACTGGACCAGTAGAATCATCAACTGGACCAGTAGAATCAACAACTGGACCAGTAGAATCATCAACTGGACTAGTAGAATCATCAACTGGACCAATAGAATCATCAACTGGACCAGTTGAAATGACAACTAAACAAGAAACAACAACTGAACAACAAGAAACAACAACTGAACAACAAGAAACAACAACTGGATCTGGACAATCAACA
>JAQIXT010001079.1:0-19335 GCA_034700445.1 Stenotaenia linearis | reverse complement strand
TGTGAGCTTGGAACAAGAGTTAGTGGTGCACTTGAAACTCCGAGTAAGCACGACTAAATAACTCTTTTGAAGTAAAGGTTAGTACCAGCCGTAAAGCCATCTTAACTAGGAGGATGTATTCATTTATCTAACTAACTCTAAAACACATTTCAACAAAATAGCTTATCATCAGTTTTAGTTCAATGCAATAGGAAATAAGTAATAACAATTAAACTTTAATGAAGTTCATAGATGTTACTAAAGTCAGAGGTCTTTGCAAATTCAAAGTTTGAAACCAAATAAAATTAGAAAAGAGAAAAGTCAAGAAATTACTTTTAACAATAATGATCTTGCAATGAAGAATATTCTTGAATACAATACAGAAAAGTTACCAGATAATGCATCTGGTTTTGTTATACCAATGGAGTAATGAATCAAGTGCATTTCTATGCATTTCTACGTCTGACAATACAATTCGTCTTTGTCTTTTCAATTTATTATTAAAATAAACAAGAATTTACTCACCTAATGCCACACTTCACCCACTTAAATTGGCTCAAATAAATTTGTTGCATTACTTTTGGAAACCATAATCTTCTTACATCCTCAAGTTTGAAACCTCAAGTTTGAAACCTCAAGTTTGAACTAATATACCTGGTTCAGAAAACCAAAACAATATCAACGGCACGAAATTTCCAACCTCCAATCCCACTTTAAACACCACCCTTTCTAAAAACAGCAAGTCACTTTCCCCTTAAATTCATTAAAACTAATATATTTTAACAACATCAAATTCTCGGTAAAATCCCCAACAACATAGTGTGTGCAAGCACATATCAATATTTAACACCCACTTAAAAAATTGATTATGTAACATTAGAAATCTGAATAATAACGCGATAAGACATAAAAATAACTTGCAAACTTAGTTAAAAAATAAATATCCATAAAAAAAATTGCTTCGAGAAAAAAAAATTCCAACAGAAGGCAAATATTCATTCCCTCATCTCATTGCCAATTCCTGCAAAAAGTTAGACGAGGAAAGAACAATTCCCTATCAGAAGAAAATTATTCAGCTACATTTGAGTCGAATCATCAAGCCTCATTGAATGTATTATACAAAGTTCATTTACATCGAAATAAAGTGTACGTGGTCTATCGCCTTCAAACACCTTCTCCGTCATTTACATTCTGAGAGTTGAATTTCGAGTTGACGCCCATTTTTTTCAAACTTTTTTCTCTCCAGCGCCTGCGCACACAGTTGCTAAGGCACGTTTTGCCTGTAGGTTGTGTATATCAGAGGTTCCAGTCGATATTAGTATCGTTTTTCACGAGGACAGCTCCCTTTGCTTCCATTTAGCTCTTTTAGCACGTGTTGTTTCTTTCCAAAAAACTAATAAAAAATTTTTTTGAAATAAATATTTTTGGAAAAATTTTGAAAAAAAAATCACAGCTCATTTTCGAATAATTTTCGCGAATGAAGTCCTAAAATGATAAATTGTTGTTGAGAACGTAAATCATTAATAGTCACGTCGCTTGCATAAATCACGTTTATTTATAGAGCGATGCAGGGAAGAAAAAATTATAATGGGTAAAAAAAAAATTTTTTTTCTATTTATTTTATTGTGTCACGAATGAAGTTAATTCAAAGAGACGTTTTCTTTTTTACTTATGTTAAAAGAGAGAAAAACGAGAAATGTCATTTTTCTCCATTTTTAAAAAAAAAATGTAAAAGTAATAAAAATCGAATCAGGAAAAGAGAATTTCCGTAATTTTAGTAATTTGCACGAATTATTTAAGCTTAATGTACGAATCATTAAAAATTAGCAACATCAAATTAGCAATTAATAATGCAAATAAACAGATAAAAAGTTCATTCGCTTTGCGATTCAGTAAACCCCGTTATAAAAACAATTGGAATTAAAAAACCATTTCGTTATAACGAGTTTACATCAAATCGAATTTTTTTTGAATATGATTATTTTTATTAATCCCTTTGCTATAACGGGGTTTTCGTTAAAATCGAGTTCGTAATAACGAGGTTCGTAAAACAAACTAAGGATTTGAAGAAAATCTCATGAGCAAAACATATTTCAAGCATTTGAGTGCGATAAACGAATTGTCAGCAATCGTGGATCGAATTAAGATGTTGATACCCACTAATCTCCATCCGACACTCGCTGAATAACAAGTAGAAACACAAGTAATGCAGTTGGCAAGCGAGAGAAATGTGTTGGGACTCTCACTCGAGTCTTTCTTTGCCTTTTCCACGAGCCATTTTATTGCCACTCAGTCTTACTCACAACAAATAGACTTCTATCCACCTCCACACACCCAAAACTGCAATTCTCCTTCATTTATCTTGCGCGAACCCGCCAATTACTCCCATCTTCCAAGATTGTTCCGCCCAGTTTTGGTCATAGGTGGCGCCATCAAAGACGTCGATAGGGGGAAAAAAGTCTTCCCCTACAAATATCTTTATTTCCTGAACTTAATCTTTGTAATTAAACTTTTTGATTTGATGGGAGATGATTTACGAATGGTCAGTTGATGGCCACGCCTTTAGTCACACTCGAGGACCCTCTCGAGTCGCTACGCTTGATTGGCGAACTGCTATTAGTTTTTTCTTCCGCATCGGTAAATGTTTACGTCGAATTCGGAGTTCGTGTAGGAGAAATTGTTGCTGGGTGATCATCCATTTTGGGTTAGGAAACATGTTTTCGTAGTTGGAGAAACGGAATTAGTGTTCGGTTTCACCATGGGATGGAGTATCATATTGACATAAAATCGACGTGTTGAAATCTGAAAAATCCTTAGTGAAATCCTGAATAAAATACTCTAATTCAATTGATTTCAACTGAAACTCAATAAAATCCTTTTTTATTTCAGATTTCAGTATTGCAAATCTGATGCAAATATCTATGAAACTTCACATTGGGATTAAGCAGTAATCCCAATGTTTTGGGAGTTTGTAATGAGTTAATTTTCATTATTGGAATAAAGAAAGAGGGAATAAATGGCCATTTTTTGTAAAAAGTTCTTTTTAAAGTTCTATAAGAAATTAATAAAATACTGCAGACTAATACAACTAAAAAATAAATTCTTGCGTTTTCAAGTGTAAAAACTGAAGAATGTGCTATTTCTTTGCTTTACAAAAAAAAAAGTTCAGAAAATTCTGATCACAAATACTAAAAATAATTCTGTGATAATTTTTTAATCTGAAATTTCTCATTACCTAATAACTACAATAACAGAACACCCAGTTGTATTAAACTAATATAATTCGAATCCCATTTAGCTTATTATATTATTTGATCAATATTAATAAATTTAAGATATTCATTGTATTCAGTAATTGAATAGACTAGAAACAACCCAAAACTCGATTCACTTCACTGCACAACGTCTGTGCAAGCGACTGAAGTAGACTGAAATGAAACTCGTTTCCCGAGAAATTATTGTGATGGGTTTATTAATCCTACTGAATTTGACAGATTGCTTTAATAGAAAAAAGTCGAAATTTCCATTTTATTATTTTTTTCCTTCAGCTGTAACTACTTGAACTCACGCAATAAACCTTTATACTGCAGAATTGCATCTGGTAGGCATAAAAATAATTTTTACTTCAAAACCAGTCGTTAATAAGCAATTTCAAGCGACATTTTCACTTCATTGCATTTATGCTGTGCAGTAAAGACTGCAAAATCCTCTTTTATACTGGGCATACAAAGCACTGCTATTTGGAGCGGCCCAAGATGGCACTTCCGGTCGGATTACGGCCTAGAAATTTTAAAGAAACATCAGCCAGACCCTCATATTTCGAATTAATATCCAAACTAAAAGTTTACACATAAAAAAGTAATTTTTTTCTCACAATTGACCCATAAATTTCAATTACAAAGTAAATGCATTCGTTAATTACAAAAAAACTTCAACTTTATAAACTTTTAACATCATAACTCGACCAAACTTGTTCAAAACCAACTTGTAGAAACAAGAGAATGTTAATGAAAGAGCCCTAATAACGATCCGCCGTCCATTTTTCATTTTTTAATACCCCATTTACTTCTCACGGGTCAGTTTAGTTACTCGAAATTCGCAATTCTCATTAGGTTTTATTGAAACCGCAGCCATGAAAAAGGCAAAACGTAATGAGAAAAAGAAGACTACAAATTCCAATTTGGTCGACAAACTTGGATGTCACGCGTAACTCGTGTTTACGCACGCTCAGTTCGATACAAGTACCACCGTTATCAATCAGGCTTATACATCGGTATCTTATCTATATATCGGCCTACGTGTGATTTTTGACGTGAGAAACTGGTGAAATGAGCCAATTACACCTCAGACACAGCTTTTATTTATACGAATGCGCTCGTTATCTGTAAACGAAATGTCTCCCGACGAGCACAAGTTGCACTTTTCATATTCAATATGACGTTATCTGTTGGCATGCGAGTTAAAATACGCTGACAGATTCGTAGCACAACACTTATCTGCACCAAACCGGTGCAAAATATTTCGTCTTCTTGGTGCGATCACCGTGTAATATTCGGTTCGATAATATTAAGAGAAAAACTAAACTTAACTCTTGTGTTATGGAGTGAAGCTGCAAGAAGTCACTTTTCTACATGATTTGGCGGTTTTGCAAGAAAATTTATTGCGATTCTCTATTGAAGGGCCTTGAAGACACTTTTTATGTTCTAACTGTTATGATCGGAAGAGTCGAGGCTAACCCTTGTCCCCCAAACACAGTAATAAATAAATGAAGAACACAAATTACTTTAGCTTAATTTTGAGCTTCTTGTCATTCTCTGACGCTACAAGAAGCTCAAACTTAGGTCCAATTCCAAGATTTTTCGAAATTGAGTTCCAAAGTGTTAATGAAAAGGCGTTTGTTCGTCAAAGAGCATTTAAATTGACAGGTTGGTTCAAAAGTCAGTCGTAGACTATTTCCTGCGGCTTCGTACAGAGGTAAACCATCTGAATGCTGTCACTCGACTTCCTCAAGACTCGATTCATCAAGAGTGGACATTCCTGCGTTGCATTTGGGAAAATAATAAAACAATGCCATAAATGTGATAAATGAAGTCATCCAAGATGAAATCGAGTCGGAAAGGTAACGAGTGAAATGCACATGACGAATTAAGCATAGGGTTACGCAGTTATTTACGAATAAATTTTTCATGTTCCCCTCGGATTTCGCGAGAGATAAGCAGAATCAATTGCGCTTAGTGCATGTAGGATTTGTGTCGAGTTCGGAGTGAATAATTAATGGTTTCCCTCTCTCGACCAAAGTTACATAAATAAATGATTTTGCTCCGTGAAAACACATGGGAAAAGCAAAGCGAGGATTTTGCACGTTCGGACCATTCAAATGGGCTTTTGTTGTTGCTCTTGCTTCGTTTAAAACTTCATTTATCAATATTTGCCCGAGTCATTATCTTCAACTCGGCTTCCGAGGCGAACTCGTTTCCTCTCTCCAAAGGCCGCACGACACCAATTCGTTATAACCAGCCAAACAACAACAACAACAACCGAAACAACTGCAAATACAACGCAAAACTCTTTACAACTAATAAAGAATGATTCGAGTCGACGTGTGCCGCTGTGCCCGAGATTTGCCACTACTTGAAGGGAATAAACAACGACGCTATTCATTTTCCACTTTCGGTAAACACCTTTTCTCTTTGCACCGCATTCCATCAATTACTTCGACAATAATGAGCGAAATGTTATTAAAATGCCTTCAATGACGGATCGACGTTTTCAACTTTTTTCTCTTCTTTTCGAACGTCATAATTAAATATATGGAGCCATTAAGCCGCCATAAATTAGATTTAAAAGTAATAAAAGTAAAAATAAAAATTTTGAAACTGAACAGAAGCTGCAAATCCGAAAAAAATTTGTTGCAATTAAATTAGGAAACTGCCAACAAACATGTTGTCATCATTAATGGACGAGTGAGTGATATGTCAATACACAACTAATTTAATTTTCGATCAAATGTGAGTTGTTTACAATTCCCAGATTAGATAATTATTAGTAAAATTAAAACGAAATATCGGAAAATAAAAATTGAATTTCCAGTTTCCCGCACATCTCCTTCAATTCTCCCAGAATCCAATTCGAAGTTCATCTTTAATTTCCCACTTCTCCAGCACAGAAAACTTGTTGAGTGACTACAAATGAGGAAAAAGTTACCTTTTTCTTTCGTAAGCTCGAGCCAACACGCTATTTGATAATGTATTGTGGTTACAACTTCCATTTTACCACTTCTCATTCAAGCAATGATTTTACTCTTGCAACATACTGGATAGTGCTACATTACCCAGCAGTTGAAGCAATTGCGAGTTTGTCCACTGATCTGTATCGTATTGTAAAAATTTTTTTTAGAAAAAACATGCACAAACTACAAAATAACATTATTTCAATACAATATTTACCCATTTCCTAGAAAAAGCATCTTTGAAGATGTAACAATTAAAGATTAATAATATACTGAATTGTTCATCACCACATTTCTATTTGGAGTACTCAAGAATTTCTGAGTACGTCAACATTTCGAATTGAAGAGCTTTGCTGCACAACCAGAGGCGTTGCAGTCAAGCCAAAACCTATTAAATGTGTATAACTGCATTCTCTCAACCTTAAAGATCAATGACATGTCTGGGATTGTGACAAAAAGCTTTGTTCTAATCCAAATTCACTGAACCAAAATCATTTGTAAACATCAACTATACGATTTGCCTGAAATGACCTCACAATGTTACACAATTTAAATTTTTTTTTTTAAATTTCAAAAAATGTAAATGATTGATGAAATTTCTTCATTTCTTTCTTACATTCCTATAAAAACAGATAGAAATCGAAGCTATAATACGAAATTGTTATTTTACAATCATTTTCTATCATCTTTAGTTAACGAATTCAATTTCAACTTCAAACTTCGCAGTTATCATATGTAATTTCTCCACTGCCTTTGTAATTTTTCTTTTATTGATTTTCCACTTCGCACTCTTCTTCTTTGACCTTTAAAAGCTTCATGCTTTCAGTTATACCCTTTCCCCCAACCAAAATTCAAAATGAAGAAAAAAAAAGTAAAAATGACTGCACATTTTTCCACAGGGAACAATTGGGCATCAAAATTAATTTAAAAAAGAAAAAAATTCAAAATAAATAAATAATCCAATTGGTCCTCTTTAAAAATACCATTTTAAACAGTAGCTGTTGGCGGTGGCAAGCGTTGCATACATAAATAAGTTTGATGCTTTCAATTTTGCCAAATTTTCTCTTAAAAAGCCAAGGCAAGCAGAGCAGTATATAGTGCAGCAAGTGCCTCGCACGATTCAATATATAAAGACAAACTTGTATCTAATAAATTCCATCTCGATATTACAAAACTCGCACGTTCCGAGCGTCGTTATCTCTTCATCTCTGGCCCATTTTCTGTTTATTAACGCGCTTCTTTTGTAGTAATTGCATTACACGATTGCACAAGTTGACTTTTTTGCATTTTTACCCCGCGATGCGACTCGAAATATAAATTGATGCGGCATTTCGAGAAAAATCAACATCTGATGAAATTCAGCACGATGCATGAAACGCGCACAAATTAGCGCCACTCTAGCTCTCTTTTACGACGCTATAAAATAACGAGCAACAACGCGCATTCCACTAGCGTTTACGCAATAAAACGACAGTGCAGTGTAAACAGCGTAGCACGTACACGTGTTTAGTCACAATCCCCCCTGGTAGTCTCGGATGGGTCCAGATTAATTCGCCCGCCATTAAAAGCGCACAGAAGCCGCCGACTGAGCCGCGAGGGCGACACGTCCATTCATTTTCTTAGCAGGAATAATCTTGAAGCGATGATAAACCCTGCAACCTCCACGCGAGTCAATCGAGCATAAATCAAGATTTATTCTGCTGTCACGCAACACGAACGCCGACCGAGTACCGACATGACTTATGACCCCGTCCAACTGCGTCGGCTGCATGTCGACCTTTACCACTCCATTTTACGTCTCTCAGGGTCTCGAATTACGAGTACAAAATGCTCAAGTGCCTTTTATCACCTTACTTTTATCACTTTATTGAGTTAAGTTCGTTTGAATTTCTAACATTTGCTTCCAAGTCTTTTTCTTAACAAGCAACACTGGGAATTAAATTCAACTAATCAATAATTCATGTTTCTGCAAACCTAAGACTTTGCCGGCTAAATCTCTCGCACAACTACTGCTGCCTGATTATGGCAGGATGAATTGATTATTTTCGGGTTTTATAATGTCGTTTGGAGCGGTAAAAACTCCACTTCCGGTTTGAGTAGAATCCGAAAATTTAAGGAACGTGCAACTAACATTGTAATCATCACATCCAGCTTTTTTCACGTCTCTAAACAAACCGGAAGCGGCATTGCAACCTGCTCGAAATAACAACAATGTTTAAACAATTTAGAAATAAATAACTGAAAAGGCATTTCCGGTTTCATTAAGATCATAAAATTCAGATAACATCGAGATAACACTTGTTTCTTCGTGCTCTTAAATTTTCCCGAATCTAGACGAACCGGAAGTTGCTTTTTAACGCGCTCCAAATTGCAGCAATGCATGAAACGCATTAACCCAGCTATTTATTTCTTCGAGAATCGTGCAAACTAATGACGAAAACGTGCGAGAATTGTACAAATTCCGCTTGATAAACGATAGTCACGGGAATAGCTTATTAATTTGAGCAAATATCAAACGATCGGGTTCAATTCCTTTCAGAACACGGGCCAAACTCGAGCCTCACCCATTTCCAACAAAAGACTTTCAGTTCATCTGATTAGTTAGGAAATATGAATAGAAACTCGAGACCGTTATCGCAATGATTGTAACATTTCAATAACTTACTATTGTATCCAACACAATTGACATTTCAATTGGACCATTTCGAGAATTTGCTGCATTTTTTTTAAAACTCGAGTGCTCCGAAATTCCGAACAAAAGTTCACTTCACTTCACTGCACTGCTTCGCAAGCAGATCCTGACTTATTTATAACGCTCTAAAGTAGTTAAAAGGTTTCCGAGTAGTCACTGGTCTTAAAATGAGTAATTGCATTTTTCCAACTTTTCCCTATAAAATTTTGAGTATTTTCCCTCGCACGAAAAACAACATTAAATGCGAAAATGAGTTTTAGCGCCATCAATAATGCAATTTTTTCCTTCCTTTTCCCGACTCAACATGTAAATAAACACGAGAATTAATTAACCAATACTCCCACGCAGAAGGGAGAAATAAACAAGTTAACCCGTTTTATTTCAGTCGTCGCCATGTGGGTGCGGTTGATATACGGAGCCAGGCAGATGAGCGGCGAAGACTACATAATGTGAAGTCACTCTCTTTGTCCGTTGGCGTGTGTAATGGAAATCAGCAGTTTAAAACCCGGAAAACCACCCAGGCAGAACATCTGCTATGGGGGTCTTGCAACTTTGTTCATGCAGCAAAAGCTGTAATTGCCTCGCAGCCTTAAGTCTGTTGAACGAGTGAAAGAAAAGTGCCTGTTTTCTCTGCCACACACAACTCCTTGCCATCCCCTTTGCCAAGACTCGCCGACCTCGTTTAAGCCAATTGAACGATCAACTTAATCCCCTTTCTAATCTCAATAATAATAAGGGATTTCACTACAATTATGAATTTCGCTGCATTCCGCCATCTGGCACAGACACCGATCTAATTAGCAGGTAACAAAGATGGGAGAAATTAAACAAGGCACTTGCCAATCTCTCCTCCCCCAAGCGACATCCATCTTCGCGTGTTGTTGTTGATAAACGACTGTGGGAACGTGCGAGTGTGTCTGCGATAGCCAATTAGAATTGGTGCTTAACCAGACTCATCTTGGCGTCCAGAGGAGCCGGTGGCGGATCTATTGGCTATTGATCGACGGGATGCGCCTCTCGCACGTGACGCGACAAGAGACCGCAAATTGAGAACCGGAGACGAACTAATATGCTTATTACGCCAACGTGTGCATCGCCGACGTGTAAATTCAATAAAAAAAAATATAAAAATAATATCAATATGAGACGTGTGAAACCTAGTGAAACTCTGCCTCTCCCCAGTGACATCAATTGAAGTCAAATTACATATTGTTAAAACCGAGAAAACAATATCGGGTCAGCTGCCCCTTACAGCATCAAAGTCCATAATTTCAGCATCAGCTGCCCCTCATAGCATGAAAAGTACATAATTTCAGCATTAGCTGCCCCTTGTAGCATGAAAGCCCGCAATACACGGATAATTTGTGCAGCCCCTTGTAGCGTAAAAACCCGCTTCTCTGCTAAAACATAATTAAGTGTAATTTCAATGCCAAGCTGCCCCTTATGAAAGTTCGCAATGATTTGTTTACGAAGTTGATCAAAGTTTGAAAATTCGAGAAAAATACTCGCTAAAAATGAGCGGTGTTTGCGGTTTCGATTCGTGCCATTTACTCCGGGTGGCCGCATAGCTGTCTCGGTTTTACTGCCCTTTCACCACCGACCGACCTACTCCCTCTCGGCCTTGCTGGACCGAGAGAATAACTAGTGCGGTTTGCAGCGACCCGAAGTCGATCCAACAAATTTCGAGCGCGGTTTTGCAATTACAAGCAAACTTCACTTTTCAATTTCCATAAAACGACAAATTATACGAATCCAACACGTAATCAATTACTCGTGTGAAAGTGAATTTCTGGAACCGTGACTGAGTAATGATAAATGTAGCTCGTTTTGACTGCGCCACACCCAATTGGCGACTACAGGAAAAAGGCATCGGAAATCAGACGCCATTCGTTTCCCCTCCCTTGACGGCCATTGCACTGCACGCACTGCGAGATGGCGTTTTGCGAGCACAAATTCCGATGCGCATGTGTGCAAACGACTTTTTCCCCCTCGCACACGACAAACAAGCATCTCATCTGCAAGATGAACTGTTCCATCTTCAAACTCGTTTCCTCCAACGTCCACAGCGCTCGCCTTCCCAACCCCCCCCTCGTACACCATATTAACGACAAGATGGGTGTGTATTGCGCCCTGCGGATATAGGTTACACGAACATCGTCGTCTCGACGGCATCGACGGGAGTAATAGGGTTGAAGAGTCGTATAACATCTACTTTACAATTTGTTATCTAGGCTAAGCAGACTAATCTTATTCTCGCTGCTATACAGGCAAGTTTCTGCGAGTTATCAAGGCGGAGCGTTTATTTTTTTTCTTCTCGGTAAATGACGAAATAGTTTTTTCATTGAAGACTGTGCACTGTTACTCGGATGATGGAAATGAGTTTCCAACTTGGTGTTTTAACTAAAATTAAAGCGGTACTGCCAATTTGAATGCGGTAAAATAATTAGAAAAATAAATCTTTTGGGAGTGAAATGGAATATGTGCGATCGAGGGATGTTTTTGTTTGTGTGTGAAAAAAATTTGTTGTTAGTTAATGCGGTTGCGTAAAGTGGTTTCTCTTGGTTGATTAATGATACCTTTAAGGTCACCAGTTTGTTTTGGAAGGTGCATTTATTTTCTTATTGTCTTGGGATCCGAATTTTTTTTAAGGTCAAAGGGTCAACTTTTTGACAAAAAAAAAGTTCTAAAATATTTTTAAAAAATTTCTAACTGAAATTTACATTTCGCGCACATTATTCATACAGGAAAAATGGAGTCTTTTTGTGGTTGCTCCGCATAAATTCTGCTTTTATGTTAATTGCATTACCCTCCAGCATATTCTGCGAGTACTCATACTGATTTCTGGGTCAGAGCCAGTCACCCTTCACCTGTAAAATGATGCAAACCCGAGAGCTATTTACTCCCTGCTGTTGATGACCTTTTTTTTTACTCCTATCCATCAACTCGCCACTCCATTTCAAAGATGGTCAAAGGATAAGTAGCAACATATGGCACCAGAGAATGCAATTACCACCAATCCCAACTTTCTCCTAATTTCGTAGAATTATTCTAACTTTTCGTGATGAGATTACTAATAATTATTCATTCTGTTATTATTATTATTATTAGATTTATATGTAAGCCTATTAGATATAAACATCAAAGATTCACAAAATTTGAGTGAACGACTAGAAAACTTAAAATTACTTAATTAAAACTAAATTTCTATTTCAAAGAACAGAAATTCGGTCCAACTTGATCTATTATTTGACACTGAACTGAGGACACAATAAGGACCAATTACTGCCTACAAAGAAGCTCAAATTAAGAGCTACTATTTCCAATTTGTAATGGTTTTGTATTTCTTAACAATATACTCGAAACTTAAACTCGAAACTCCTTTATAAAACCATTTATCTCGATTGTCAAGCTCCCTTAAGATTTCATTAAAGTTTTGTTGTTGGATTTGTTGCTGCGTTTCAGTTTCCAATGGAGCGTTACTTCGAAACACCTGTTAAGATACTTAAGTATATCAGGATGCGCAACCAACATTCCCTTTTGTATCAAACGACGAAATAATCCCGGATAATCTTGCCTTCAACCACTTCAAGTGAAAAGGAATTAGGCAACAGAAATCAATATTCAGGCGTGCGGTCCATAGGGATGAAGATAATTAGAGAGCTCTAACTTGCCCCAAGCTCCATATCGTACCTCCAACATTCTTTTCCTTCAACAACAACAACAACTCGCAAATCCCCAAACTTTTCATCCCGATAATTACCGACTTTGGACATATTTCTGTGCGCACGGCACCAAAGATCTCATATTATCCATAAAACGGTGCCAAGAGATGAAATCCAGTGTCTGTATATCGATTTTTCACAACGAGAGACGAAAAAAATTCATAAAGTGGAAACATTTCCGAATTCGCAATATCTGCGAACGGTGATGGCAGCGTATCTTCGCTCAACTTTTGAGAAATCACATTTCCAGATTAGTTCTCCAACTTTTAAATAGATTTCTCCCCCCCTAAGTCTTGTCAACGGATATTTAATCAACTTTTTATACCTTTTTTCCCCAATACGTATCAAAATGAATGTGGCAGATATAAATACAATTTCTCGTCTTTGACAAATAGTCGCACGAAAGAAATGAAAAGGAAATGTGTTTTTACTTCTCGTAACCGAATTATAGCGTGGCCGAGCCAGAATTACAAAGGAAATGCGGTTTTCCTCGAAAGCAGCCGAAATATCAATGTTTATTTAAGAGAGCATTTCCAAGGTAAAAGAGGTAGGTTGGTAAGAGGGAGTGGTAGTTCTTGCCAGTCCATTGCCTCGCGTGTTTATCTGGACGACCTACTTGCCAATTAAATGCATTAAGGGCCATTAGGGGTCGCCTGAGCATCACAATAAGGCAGTTTGAGCTTAGACGACGACTCAACTCGAGCTAAATGGGCGAGGGGAGAGAAGGGGACAACCTTTTCCCATCAACATGAAATAATTGGCCTCATACAAAGGGCACAAACTCCTCCATCTCGCGCTGCTGATAAGGGCAGAGTGGGGTTTCCGAGCAGTGAACCGCGCGGTTAACGGTTTATTATTTGTGCCGTAAGAAAAACAACGGTCGGGGGCAGCGAGAGGTGAATTTGAATTAATTTTTCGCAACGTTAATGCGGGTTTGCTGCGAAACCGTGTTGCACGCCATGAAATTGATATTCATTTTATTCCTCGGGAAAATACTTAAGATCGAGTGGTTTTAAGGGGGCGACAAACTGTCGCTGCTAATGACAAACTGCAATTGTTATTGGGTCACGCACATCATCAGCGACGTGCCGCATCAGCATGACGTCAATCACGATGACAATGCAACTAATTCCGTCGCGCAAATGCCACAAAAAGCTGCCACACTCTAATTTACGCAGTTTTCTCATTAAAATGTAGGGAATTAAAAAAAATGGCAATAAAAAGTCTTTACAAAATTTAAAGATTATGCAGGGAAAATAACCAACAAAAATTATAATTTATGCAACAAGTTTTCAAAAATTCTGAATTTTTTTTTCAAATTTTGCCTTTAAAATTATTTACGTGCATCAATTATTTACAAACTAGAAACATATTAGCATTAAATAATTGAGTTTGTGGTCCATTTATACGTGACTTTGATTGAAATCAATAAAGTCAAACACGTGACTGCATTCGAGAAGAAAAGCAGGCTGTAATTTGTCCCTATTGATAAATGGCTATATCGATCACTGTCCAACATTGGACTTGGAAACTTCCTCTTTTTCCCTCCTTTCTACTTATTACTCGCAACTGATAAAAAAGCCAACATAAAGCATTAAAAAAATTTTTCCAAAAATTGAACACATCAGTTGCACGTTGTCTTATATCACTTTCTTCATCCATCTTTGCAAAACCCGCATTAAGAATGTCAAAACACGAAAACCATCCATCGAATTTCGCATTAAAAAATTCCATGTTGCATTTTCTTTTAACTTTAAAATTTAATACTCTCGTGATCGGCATATTATTCGCAATAAATGTTTACATTTATTGCTCTCTGTTGCATAAGCGAGTCTGACAACGATGCCGGTCGGTTTGTTTACTATATTCATATTTGATGACCCAGTCTCTGCAAAATCAATTGGAAAAATGAAAATCTTATATCAAAAATGGAAGCACGAGAGAAATTCCTCGTGATAATGCAACCGAGAACCTGCAGTGACCAGCAGCGATAATCTTCTTTGGGGCTTTCCACAACAAAGAAAAAAATGGAGGAAAAGGAAAAACCAATCAATTTGAGTGACAGGGATTTTTCTCACATGACGGAAGATTTCTAGACAAAAACTTTTCTACCCCCTGCAGGCTGACGTCATCAAGAACAAGATTTGTAGGGCAGCAATGTTGGCTTAATGGACTATTCGTCTTTGCCACCAGAAGCCAGAAGAAAAATCTGAGTGGGAATTAAAATCTATCTTACACAAGACTTTTTCCCACAAATGAGAAATAAGCGTTAAGATCCGTTCTGTTCTATTGAAATGACTAAAAATTCAGTAAAAAACCACTAAAAAGTGCAGAAATTGCAAAATAAAAAAAAATGTGCCAAAATTCAGTTAAAATTTGAAAAATTCTAGTCTATTACAAACTCTTATAACGAAAACCTCTGTATAACGAAATGTTATAATAAGGTTCAAAACTGCATTAAATTCTCAACACTGAAACAAAAACAAGAAAAAGTAATCACAACCTCGCATTCGAAACAAAAAAACAAAACATAATTATTTTACTTTTCAATACGTCGCGTGAAACTCCGCCACCGGCCCACAAAACAGAACTGAAAAATCCAAAACAATTTTTTCAAACTCGCGACTGATCCGACTCGAGGCTGTTATTGCACCACGCAATCTACAACTTAAAACTATATCGGAATTTCATTAACTCCCCAAAACGCCTCCGGTCTCCAACACAAGTCACTTTTTTAATCACATTCGATTCAGTCGCTCGCCAAAAGGCAAAACAAAACACAAACAAAACTCGTCTTTAAAAACAATGCCGAGATTAATCTCACCCAGAATGGTCACGAGGAAGTAAGGAATTACTCCGACCAAACTTTCAACCCTTCATTGCTCCGATGCACGTGTGAATAGTGCTACATGCTCGGGCTTATCACCACTATTCCCGCTTCATTGCACTGCACGAGCAAATTTCCCCGGTCTGCTCCCCTTCCCCTCCCGTCTTTAGAGAGCCAGCTTTTTTCCCTCGGAATAGAGGATGGCCTCTTTCTTGATTCTCGTGCTCACTGCTGCTGTTGCTCTTACTACTGCAGCTGACGTATATAAAGGAGTTGCAAGGGTGGAGTCGGAGGTCTGCCTTCCTGAATTATTTCCGGTTGTATCGGCCACACGTGCGTGAGTTGGAGATTGCAAAATTTATTTTCACGAGAGGAGAGAAAAAATTGGGGGAGAGAGAGAGAGAGAAATCGTGGACAAATGCTACGTAGCTTGCAAAGGAAACTGAGCAATCATTTCTTGCTTTCACTTTCTGCGTACATACAGCAAATTTGTAGTTGTAACAATTTAAGAAATGGGGTTGAGATGCGAGTGTCGAGATACGAATTTTGATTTCGAGTCTTGTGACGGTCTTGTGGTTTTTTAAAAGTTCATTAGTGGGGTTATCGGTAAGTAAAGAAGTGACCAATTATGTTAAAAGTCATATGTTGTTTTTACTGAACCCCACTCAAATAATGTTACTGTTTATTTATTGTTATTGTGTAATGAGTTGGCTGAAAAAATCATTTATTAAGAATTTTTCAAAGAATTCAGTAGTTTTTTAGTATTTTCTCGGTCGGTTGTGTTTACACAACCGACCGAGAAAATAAATTTTGAATTGAATTTTTTTTTCCTTTCGAATTTTATTATTAATTTTGAAGTTATGACTGTAAAAACCATTCGAATTTAATATCAAGCAGTTAAAAAGTAAATTCTCTGCATTTTTCTGACAATTTTTTGAATTGTTTCTTGATTTAAAAAAATTGTAGAATTATTAAAATTATTGAAAACATAACTTTTTTTTTCTACAGAAAACTATTTAAAAAATTTTAGTTTTTCTTTTTTTTTTTTTATTCTGTAACATTTTCAATTTTTCAGTTGAATACATATAAAAAATGTTTTGCTACGAACAAGTCTAATTGATTGACAGCTAGGTTGTAACACTTAAAAGCTAAACCACAACGCAGTTAACAGTCTGCCTTAAAGCGGAATATTTCTGAAAACTAACCATCAAGACAACTGTTTACAAAGTAATGCAGAAAAGCAACTTTAATACATTGCAGACAGTGCATTGCAGAGAAACATCCACAGTTCATTGCAGCGAAGTACATCAGCTCATGTTGCTCCATTTTGCTAATGGCATTTTTAGATCAATGCAAACTCGTACAATTCTAGAATAACATTGCATTACAAACGATACAATACGAGCAAAAATGTAATTTCAAAGTCCGATCGCTTCGATCTTTCGATCGTTGCATAAATCATAAAAACTGTCATTCAATTTCAAATGGCAACCGCATTAGAAAATTGAATTTTAAATAAATATCAATTTGTATTGCAGGAAAACAAACATTTAGAAAGCAATTAAATCTGAAAACTACTTTCAATAGTCAGGGTCGGGGTTAATATTTAAGTCACTCGGGCAAATTCGGTTCGGTACTAAACAAAGCGACAATGTCTTTGTTTTCGGTTTGGCAGCGAATTTGTTTTACCCTGTTTACATTTTTCTTGCCAAATTTCTGACACACGAAACCTCACCAACTCAATTGACTCAAAACACAAAACTAGCGACTACAGTAAATTCAGTCGCGCGCAACTAAAACTACTCGTAAACAAAAACACATGTACGTGACATCCAAAACGTTTCAGAGCTCACAAGAACAAACCTTTAAATATTATCTACATGCAAATTTTCCGAGAAAACTCTAATATAAATAAAATGTTAATAAAAACAACAGAGACTAAATTCGACAGTAAATTAAATTCCTTACAAGTTGGTACAACAACCAAGGACGCGAAACTTTAAACGAAGATAAGTTTTTCTTTGTATTAAAGTCGAAGTTGCATTAAAATGCGGCAATTGGAGGGAGTTGCAACGTGCATCCGGTTTGGCCAACGGTTTCAGATTTGAGATATAACTCTTGCAACAGAAGTAAATAATAAAATCGGAAATGCTATTTGAATCTGCTAGGAATTATTTTCATCCAATTTCGAAGAGATTTAAATCTCACTTCCGGTTGAGCTAGGAATTTGTTATTTTGAGATTAAATAGGTTGACACGCGTAGTTAATGGCCTGAAAGTTTTGTAGCTTTATCTAAACCGGAAGTAGTATTTTTTTCCACTTCAAAATCCATCAAAATTACAAAACCTTGACTGCAATTTCAGTGAATTTGAGTAGTTTTTGATGCCACTTCCGGTTAAGTTATAAATTCAAACTTTTTAGCACATAAAGCATTACACGTCCAATTAGTGCCAACAAACTTTTAAAGCCTTAACTGAACCGGAAGTACCATTCAAATCCGCTTCAAAATACCTGAAAATAAATGCTAACAATTACTGGAACCCAATTGAAATTTGGAGCGTTGTTAAAAAGCACTTTCGTTTAAGCTATAAACTTAAAATTTTTAATTCACACACATTTAGTCGTAAAGTTAATGACCATAAAATTTCAAACACTTAACTAAACCGAAAGTAACATCTTAACCAGTTCAAATTACCTGAAAATCAACAAAATTTCGACTCATAACTCTGATTCGGAGCAGTTTTAAATACCTCTTCCGGTTGAGCTAGAAACTTTAAATTATCAGGTCACGAACCTTTCCACTCCTAGTTAATGACCACAAAATTCCAGACCCCCACCAAAACCGGAACTGCCATTAAAACCCGCTCCAAACTGGCAGATTGTGCGAAAAGTTTAATTCCGAGGTAAGCCGAGAAATAAATATTAATTTAAAATAGAAAATATTAAAAATGTTAGGTGACGATCACAATGAAGAACGAGCGTCTTTATCTGTCAACACGCATCGGTCTTGTAATGCGGTCGGTTGCAGCTGTCCCTTTGATACATGGTTTCATAAATCAACATTACATTTCAAGCACAAATACTTGGATTCGAGGACGAATTGTCGACAACTCTTAATGGTCACTGTACACATTACTCTCGTCTACCAAATGATTAAACCAAAGGGGGATTGAACCCACGTTCAACTTATTCTCCCTCATCCATCATTATAATGGCAAAGTCAACAAACACTTCCTTTATTGGTCCCTGCAAAACCAAACTTCTTCAACTCCAACAGTTCAACTAAATTCCCAACAACACTTGAATGGGTAATGACAAAACTCATATAGTTTCCTTTTAGATTTACCTTATAAATTTTAGTTTTACCTTATAAAGGTAAAACTGAATTAAAACTACAAGTTGTCTGTCTGGACCTATGATACTCTTCCTTATAAAAAGAATGGTCCAAGAAACGTCGAAAAGTTAGTTAAAATTCACTGAAATTCAATTTTTATGTAGAAAATATAAAATTAAAAATTGAAAAGGCGAAAATGAGCAGAAAAAAGTGAAAAAATATAAACACTCCAATTACATTTTGTAAATAAAAGGAAAACACTAAAGTTGTATTCGAATTTTGGGAGGAAAGTTTGTTTAACTCATTCAAAAATACTGTGTAATGCTGACGAGTGACGACCATGCTACAAGGGGCAGCTGAACGTTTTATTAATTACAAGTGAAACTGTTAATTTCTGCACATTTTTGAGAAATTATAGAATTTCTCTTAACGATTTTTTCTTTTGCGCGCGTTACTTGACTTAATACTCGGAAGATGAAAAGGTTCTTCTTTAAGTAAAATTGAAACATGTTCTTTAAATGAGATTCCAAACGAGACGATTTTTCCTTTTTA
>JAQIXT010001078.1:0-19336 GCA_034700445.1 Stenotaenia linearis | reverse complement strand
AAAATCCCCAACTTACAAACATCTTGAGATGCCTCGCACACACCAACCCATCCCCGCCATTGTTGCCTGGCCCACAGCACACGAGCAAGGTCGATCCTTTAGTCATTCGTGCGAGCGGATAAGACCGCGCAATGGCCGTCGCACAGCTGAGCCCCGCCAACTCCATCAGCTGATCCACGCTGAACCCATACTCGCTGAACAGTTCCTCGTCGATTTTAATCGCCTCTTCTTGACTGAAAAACCAAAACCACAAAATTAATAGAATTCACCAAAAATGTCTCATTTCGCGCTTTAAAAGCCGTAAAATCTCAAATTTGAATAAATTTGAATTTCAATGTCGTACGGTGTTATAAAATGTTCTTTAAAATGTTGTAAATGTGTCTAGATACGAGAAAATCTTAAGGAAATCGATAGAAAATTCATTTTTGCATTCTTCTCCTGTTTAATTTAACGCTTTAAAGCCATTTCGAGCGGCATAAAGAGGCACTTCCGGTTTGGTGAGAGGTCTGAAATTTTATGGGCGTTATCTAGGTGAGTTAAACTGAGCGTATTTGAAATTTTAGGTTGATGGCTGAACCGGAAGTGCCACTTTAAGCCACTCGAAAGTCGGGGAATTCACGAAATTTGCGAATCGATGCGATTTAGAGCGCGCTGAAAGTCGACTTCCGGTTTGGTTTGAGGTTTGGTATTCTTAGGATTCGAACTTTGTGAGCTTATGTCTGGTTTCTTGTAATTTCGAGCGCCTGACCAAACCGGAAATGTAATTTTAAGACGCTCCAAATGCGAGTAGAAATTATAAGAAAAAAAATCGATAAATGTCTCAATTTGGAGCTGTCGAAAATGTAACTTCCGGTCTGCTCAGAAAACTAAAACTTTCTGAGCACCAACCACGTGACTAGTATTCTACGCCCAAACCGTTTCGAGCTTCTACTCCAACCGGAAGTACTATTATATCTCGCTCGAAATCGCCACAAAGCTCGATTCGTAAAACTTTTTTTAAAAACCACTAAAGCGCACCCTTTTGAACCCATAAAAAGCCACTTCCGGTAGGCCTAGAACCCTGAAACTTTCTAGACTCCAACTACGAGACTTCTACTCGACCCCCAAAAAATTCCAACCCCATACCCAAACCGGAAGTCAATTTCATCGTCGCTCCAAATCACCACAAAGCCTCATAATAAAAAGAACCGAAAAATCAATAAAAACACCAACTTAAACCCACATTAAACACCACTTCCGGTCCCCCCATCCCCCTCAAACTCCAAACCCCCAAACTACATACCCCCCACTCCCCCTCCACCCACCCCCGACCCCCTGACCAAACCGAAAGTGCCACTTCCTCGCCCTCCAAAACCATTCCGTGACCATTTTTCAACTTCCAATTAATTAAAAACTTCACAAACCCGGCACTTAAATTGCACTTCATTCTCCTCACATCACATAATCCCTGCCAAACAAAAACGACATTAAAACGCTGCAATTAATTTACGAGTCAATCAATTACTTAGCACCACAAGCCTCGTTTCCATTAACCCTCTTATTACTTGTTTATCCTCTTGTTTATCACAATCTATTTTTCTCACCAAAAAAAAAAAAGAAAAAAAAAGTGATGACGGTCCCTTTGAGATCAAAATATTGGCGTATCGGTCACAACTCCTTTCTTGGCAAGCAATTCCAATCGAAGATCGATTTCACCAGGCCTAACAAGCGACGCCTTTTCATATAACAATTTCTTGTCGCTTCACGCTACGCACAAAATCAAAATATTTTTTTTCTAAAGATAAACTGAGGGGTCGATTGACGAGCGAGAAGGCGAAATCGATCTCGATTTTTACCGCACGATTTCGGAGTCGTAGCCGAATGTGCAGATTTTGAAGAATCTGCAGAAATTCTGTAGAATATTTATATTTTTGAAATTAAACTGCAGAAAATCTGTAGATTTTGAAGTATTTTAGCCGCAATTTTTTCTAAGCGAGAAAATATGGAACACTTTCGCTGTCAATCGGCCATATTATTCATGCGCATAACTCAAGACCTCGCTGTGCCTCTGCGCAATTTAACACCGAAGCAATTTTCGCTAGATATTGCATCAAACTCCATAAAACATGAAAATTTACAACTTTGATGCAACATCTGACCGAAAAGCCGCTGTCTTTCATCTCCGGACTGAAAAGCACTACAAAGTTTTGCATTCTTAGAAGGTTTTGTTAGTATTGAAATACCTGATGTAGCTCATGGAATCAAACTCAAAGCTCGGGTCGCTTTTTGGAGTGTCAGCGCCCGAACTTTTTGTTCTCCTTTTGAAAGAGAACCCGCGAGCTTTCTTTTCTCCTTTTTCGCTCATTATTCGACGATTCGATTGTCGGTATCAATAGATGTGCCATTCAAAAGCTTCCGCACGGCTCCAACGACTCATGGTACCCTGCAACAATACATTTTATTAGTAAACAGATATATCACAAAGTAAGGTCAGTAACGGAACAAAATCCGAGGAAGCCGACACCTAGGAAAATCTCATACACTGCCGTATTTCAGATTTCAAAATCAAGAAACCTGTGAAATATACTAAAATATATAGAAATCCACTGAAATCCAATGAAATACACTGAAATCCAATGAAATACACTGAAATCCAATAAAATACACTGAAATCCAATAAAATACACTGAAATCCAATAAAATACACTGAAATCCAAAGAAATACACTAAAATATATGGAAATTCCCTGAAATCCAATGAAACACACTGAAATCTTTGTGAAATCCTAAGAGATTCTCCTGAAATCCAATAAATATTTGAAATATTTGATGTATGAACTCTGTAGGCCCCACCCACTTCCAGTAAAATCGAGGAGAAATCCAATGAAATCCAGGTGAAATCCAATGAAATCCAGAAATATGAGACCTATATTTCAGATTTCAGAAATCTCGTACAGATTTTTCCTGCATGTCAGCCCCCTCAAGAAAATGCATTACAATTTTTTAGTTTTAGTGCATTACCGTTCAAATCTTTCACTTTTGTTCTCCGAGTAAATTTTTCCGCTCGCTGAAATTAACTTCCCATCTCGCATTTATTTCAATTACCGAATGAAATCATCAATTTTAAAATAACTCAATTTAGCGCACGCTTGATGTTCGAGTTGATCCTGAGCCCGCATCTGGCACATAACTTAAAAAGCTTTGAAAAGAATCCACCTACATTCTTGCACACAATCTAATCTAGCCCTTATCTATCTTATTAGGTTTTTATCTGGATACTAGAACCCCCAAATGATGAATTTTATGGAGAAACATCTCTATGATTAGATAAAGTGGTTGGTGAATGCAATGCAATTCCCTCCATGCTAGGCTGACCTCCAAATAGAATGCAGTTTGCAGCCCTTCATACTTCATGGCCATTAATATTGACCATCCTCTGCTCCACAAGATCATTCAATAATCCAATGCAGTGACCTTTGCACAAACACAAACTTCCATCAATTGTGACAAACCATCATAAAGCCGCTTTTATTCGGGGAAAGAATAGAAACAATTTTGTTATTTTATATAACACAATGGTTTTGCGATTGTGACACCGTAAAAGCCAAAAGTGGTACAGAATATAATATAATATATAATATAATATTAATAGAAGGGAAAGGGGTGCAAAATTGGGGGTAGGGTAAAAAGTGCAGCTCTTCTGAGTCCTAAAAGCTTCTTTTGAGATAATTCCCAAGTAGCAAGATAAGTTGAAGATTCACCGTTGAAAAGAAGTTTATCACGTCACCCTTTTTCTAGTGATTTTCAACGTTGAATTAACGCTGACTTTTAAAATTTAACTGAAATTATTTCAACCAAAAATCAACATTGTTTCAACCAACTTTACTTCTTCTGTTCTCCAATTTCCCAGTTTAACTTGCAAAACCAGTCACATGTCACCCTCACAGTGGTGTAATGTGATGATCAATAGAGATTCAACCCTTTAATTACCAATTATGCACCATGAGCTGTTTGCAACACAAGTGACAACAGCAATTTTAGCTGTCAGCAATCAAAGGGTATTGCCAAGTCTCAATTAAAGTCTAAAGTAGCACATTATTGGGCACAATCAACAGTTTAAAGCCAATTTTTATTGACAAAACTGTTGTTTGCTAGGAAAAACCAAATTAGGGATATTGGAAATCAAGTTAGATTTTTTGTTGGTAAATCTCCATGCTTGATTGAGTCTGTTCAATATTCCAAAACCTCATTTCTTTCTTTTTTCTTTTGTTTATTTATTGCTGTTTCCAATATTTGCTCAAGATATTATAATTTATGTTTGGGAATTAAAGCTACAGGGGCTTTTTCTTTCTTGTGTAAATATTCAGAAAGTGAATTCATAAAAAGTTTAACTTTTGGAAAAAAAAGTCATGAGTTATGGAGGGTATTCGAGTGGATTTTATCCGGCACGATGAGAATGGCTAATGAGATCTAAGAAAGTCTGGGTTTGTCCGAGATAAATGCTCTTCGGCTATTCGTAATTCACCCTGAGGTTTGCGAGTAAGCGGCACTTTAGCGCAGAAGAGCGTTAATCTGGACTTGATAGTTGGTCGAGTCGAAAAAGTGGTGAAAATCCACGTGAAAGTGAAATTTTCAGTAGTAATATCCCGAGTGCGAAACAATACGACGAGTGCCTGAAAGGCACAAGTGATATTTTGTTGAAAATCATTGAAAATCATCTCAGGGAAAATTAACGTTAGTGATAATATATCCAGCAAATCCTAAACAAATTTGTGCATGATAATCAACACAAATTAATCTGCACCTGATAATCGATATTTAACTATAATGTCGTCTCGATTATCTGGGCTGATGGAGAACGACGCTCCAGTGCTCTATTAATTTATTACCGCAGCATTTGATTTTACAAATTTTCCTAATTTTCTAAAATTCAGAAAATTTTCTGACACTTGCAGTAAATTTTTAGCCATTTTTAATGTTTAAAGACCTTTAGATTCATTTTTAATGAACATCCCTAAGCCAGCCATGGCAACGTTTATTAAAAACTTGAGGTTGCGGGGTTGGTAGAAAATAATGAGTAGGTTGGATACCAAACAGATTCCAGTTTCCTTCTATATATAATAATCTAGGGATGGTCGACAACAACTCGGTCAACTTCGACATTTCTTACTTAATATTTGACCGAATAATCGACAGCTTTCCCAGCAAACTGCAAAATTTTTGTATAAAAATAGTAATTTCTGCAAAAAAAGTGCAAATTTCAATAATTTTTATTTTTGTTTTGTTTTCAGATTTTGTAAATATTTTACAAATTTTTTGCCGTAAACATAATTTCACTGCCATACACTCGAATAGCCTTTGCCATGTGGAGTTAAAGAAAGAAACAATAACTCCCAACTGAATCAGAAACAGAATACATCCAAGATTGCTCAATTCCTCCTTTTATTGCACATGTGTACACTTTTACTTACCAGAAGAAACAGCTCAACAAACATCAATAAAGAAATTACCACAACACCCACTAAAAAGATAAATTTTGCCCATGTAATCATTTTTTTACACCACATTACTATTTCATTGTGTCACACCATCATTTTTGCTGAGTGGGCTGTTCCAGACTATTCCAACACCTTAAATGGATCCATAAAGTCAAATTTGACTGTTTTTCTTCAAAAAGTGAACTTTTTTGTATTAAAGTTTCATTTATTGTTTCATTTACTGCAATGCAGGTTTCTATTCATTGAAAAGTAGCCAATATTTGTGCAATGTTGCACCCACAAAAAGTGTCAATTAACTTTTCCAATTCTGCTCATTGAAAAGGGAAAGTGGTTATTACCATTTCCCCTGCAATTACAAGTTTTTTTCAATGAAACACATTCAGCTGGCACAACAGGAAATGTTTTCCAATATTACAATATCATGTGTATCTATTATTCAGTCTTTTTTGACATTTTGTCAATAATAACACATCAAAAAGTTGGAGAAATATGAAATTTATCCAAAAATGGCCAAAACTCAGTCTTAAATCAACAAAATCTGCAAAAATTCACCCAAAATTTATCAAATTCTCCAAAAAAAATTCACAAAATCCCTAAAATTCACCTGAAAATTATCAAATTTATCCAAAATCAACAAAATTCACCTCCAACATCGTCAAAATCTGCACGAAATCAACAAGATTCATCCAAAAATCAGCAAAACTCACAAAAATCACCAAAAATCTACAAAATTTGCCAATGAAAAACTAAATGTCAATAAAATTCACATAAATATCCACACAAAAAACAACTTAACACCCATAAACCAAGAAATTTCACTTAAACTCAACAAAAACAACAAAAACCACCCCAAAACTCACAAACTTCACCCAAAACTGACCAAAAATCAACTTTTAACACCCAAACTCCCCCACAAATCCCATTACAATCAATACAACACTAAGTATTGTGTGCAATCAAGTGTTTGATCTGCTGCAGCAATCATTTTCTTCCTGGAGGAAATTTCTAATAAAAAAAAAATTTTTAATATCATTTTAACTCACATTTCGTGACTTAGAAAAAGCAGCTGCACAAACTTGATTATTTATTTACTTTGTATTTTTTACTTAATGTTGTAATGATGAGGGTTTATACAAAAAAGGATTTAAAAGAAGCTGGAAAATTGTGATTACCAAGCTTGGAGACAAGTTCATTCAATCTGATGCCAGCAGCCTGTGGGTGATGTTCAGTTACCATGGCAACTGTGCAAAACACATCAGCATCCTTAAAAACCTCCTTAGTTTGATGTGACAAATTAATTTTCACATGTTTACCACATTCAATTTCAATTTTTTTTCATTTTTTACATTTTTTTAAAAAAAATTTTGAAATTTTTTTGAGAAATTTTATACATTTTTTATATTTTTTTGATTTTTTTTAAAGGAATATATTTTAATTTTTATTGTTTTGTCGTTGTTTCTGTTTTTTATTTTTATGAAAATTTTATGAAAATGAAAAAAAAGAATTTAATTTTTTTGATTTTTTCATATTTTTGTTATTTTCACTGCAAAAAATGTGAAAAAATTAAAATAGATTTAATTTTAAGTCCATTTTCCTGTTTTTTGTTGTTGTTTACATTTTTTAATCAAAAAATTCATGGAAAAATAAAGAAAAAAAATTAAATTTGTGTAATTTCTACATATTTATCTCATTTTCCCTCCAAAATTCCACAAAATCTCCAAAAATCTCCAAAAATTTCAAAACCCCACAACCAAAAACAACTAATTTCATTGCATCAACCCTTTAATTCACTTAACCACCCCAAAAAAAACCACACAAACTCCATTTCCATCTAACCCTAACCCTTCCACACCACAATGAAACAACCTAGATAAGAAAAAACAGAAAAACAATCAAACTTTCCACCAAACCCTCAGAAAAACAACTCAAAACAAACAAACAGACCCAAAACTCACCAAATCACTTTTCCCCATTCAAAACAGATCGAAATCCTTCAAAAAAGGTCAAAAATAACCAAAAATCCTCTCAAATCCTTCACCGCGACTCGAAATCCACTCTTTCAACACACATCCACACCTAATTTAATTAAATTCAACTCGATTTTAGTCATAAATAGCAATAACTTACCAGGGAGAGAGACATGAAGCGTGCGGCGTCGCGTTGCGTTGCTTGTTGTGCTGTGCAGGCTGCATCTGTGGTCTCCAAGCAGTGCAGGTAAGTAAACCCCATTCCGAATAGGGGAAGCGGGTAGCGGCCAGTAAATTTCACAGTTTATCGACTATTTCTACTTCGAAATCAAAAAAATCAAAAAAATGAGAAAAATATGAAAAAAATATGAAAAAATCGAATTTTTTCGCTCGGAAAAATAAAATTGTTGATAAAATTCGTGTTTTTGTTAGTTAAGTTGTTGATTAAATGGTTAGTTACACGGGGGTTTAATATGTTTGAATGCAAAACTTTGTTTTTATTATAACCCGATTGAATTATTAATTATTGGGTGTTGTGTGCGCGCTCACCTTAAATATTTAATGAAGTTGTCGCCTCGTTCGGTGCCGGCCATTGAACTCAAATTTTTTCGTGTCAGATTCACGTGACGTCTCCAATTGATGAAAATCAACTTCTTTAATAACATACAGCCGTTTTTACGGGTGATTTCCCACTGTTTTTGCCTCTCCGGTGCCGTCCGGTATCAGAACGCCGCCATATTGACGATTCAAACGCCTGTTGTGATATGACGTCACAAAATCTCACCTTTACTCGCTAACTCTCACAAATGATTACGCCACTCTCACCAAATCGTTACTTCTCGAACTTTCCTTAGGACAAACGCTAAACTTTGATCAAAATTGATTAAATTTAGCCATTTTTGACAACAAACAAATAAAAAAAACAACTTGATATCCGAAGATTTAGCTTTCTCTTTATTCGTGCGCACAAAAAAGCGAGGAATGTAGTATACAATTACAGAAAACAATCGTTTACTCATAATACTTAACAAAATATCACTTTTCTAGCTAAAAAAAACATCTCTACGACCTTTTTAAAAGCGATAAGTGACATTAAAGGGTTTTATCATAAACTCTAGTCTAAAATTTGTCCAATAACTTAAAAACAAAACAATTTATGACGACATAAATCAAAAACCCGACGAATTTGAATATAATTTTATGATCTAATTCAAATACATTAAGAAATTTACACTAAATTAATGAAATTAATAGAAAAATCGTCAAATTACAAAACCGGAACACAACCACAAAGAAAAAAAAGACAAAGAGTGGAGGGAAAAATACTTCAAAAAGTCTATTTTGCTAAATTTCCATCTTAGTGAGTCTGGCATTGAACGCCGGCCCTCGGGGGTCCGTCGTCGTCGTCTTCGTAGGCCTGTCGGTGTCGTCGGCCGTCTTGTTCGGGGTCCATTTCGACGAGGACGACTTCTTCGGCGTTGTCCGGTACGACAGTGACGGGTCTGGGTGGGAGGAGAGCTTCGAGTTGGTGGATTTGTTCGACGGGGATGAATCCCGCGGGTGGGAAGCGGACGAGGAATTGGACGATTAGTTTTCCCTTTTCGAATGGGTTTTTGTATTGTGGCATTCCTTCGTTGAGGATGGCGCGGACGTCGCCATGTTTGATTATTTCACCTGGAAAAATTAAATTTGAGAAAATTAATTGAAGTTTGGAGCGTTTAATCGATGATTTTTGGTTAAGTTTGAAAATCGGAAATTTTTCTAACTTTTTTCATTAAAATCTATGAAAAGTGTTCAAGAAATCGATCAAAACCAACAAAAAATAGAATTTTTTCCATCAAAAACATCACAAAATCGATTATTTCCAACCAAAAACCAAATTTCTCCATTAAAAATTTCACACTATCAAACAAAAATTTTGAAAAAAAAAAAAAAATATTAACCTGGTAGACACGTAATAAGCAATTCCCTATCATCTAACGTCTTAATCGTTCGTTGGAACCCACAAAGCGCTTCTGTCAAATCTAACTCCATACGATATATGAGATCGCGTCCACTCCTTCGAAACACTGGATGTTCTTTCTCATCCAACACGATGATGATGTCACCCGGCTCCAGTCCCGGTTCCTGGTCACCTTCGCCGTTAAACAAAATCTTTTGTCCATCTTGCATTCCTAAATGACGAAAAAAATGAAAATTTTAGAGAATTTCGTCAAATTTCATCGAATTTAACCCTTTTTTCAACCTTTATCGACGTGAACTTCGAGTATTTTCCGTTCCCTGACGACTTTTCGACCACTACAATGTTTACATCTATCTTTAGAATTAATTCGCTCTCCCTGACCCATGCATTCCTGACACATGGATTGAATTTGTTGAACCATTCCTGGCGCTAATTGCTGGATTCGGATTTGCATTCCGGTTCCGCGACAATTTGTGCATTTTTCCGATGCTCCCTTTTTACCTCCTCTTCCTTTAAATAAAAAAAATAATAAATTAGTAAGATTTAATGATATAAAATGATCTAAATTTTTCTCTTTTTTTGAAATTTTTGTTATTTTTAATAAAATTCTTGAAAAATAAGTAAAATCAGTTGTATTTTTGTTGAATTTTATGAATTTTTGTTGAATTTATTCAGTTTCTGTTGAGTTACTTGAAACTTTTGACTTTTTGTTACAATTTTGTTTCGGTTAAATATTTCTGTTAATTTCATAAAATTTCTATAAAATTATTCAACAAAATTCCACAAATCCAATTTACAACTTCACAGAACTTCAAAATCCCTTCAACAAACCACCAAACTCCTTCCTCGCTGCACAATTGCACACTTTCTTCACACTTTTCACCAACCTACCTTCGCATTTCTCGCATATAACGTTCTTCTGCAACGCTAACTTCCTCAAAGTCCCGTTATACAACTCTTCCAACGACACACTCAGCTGATGTACCACATCTTTTCCCTTCCGTTCACGTCGCCGATGACTTCCACCTCCAAAAAACATATCGAATATATCCATCGGTGACGTGAACCCACTTCCGGAATTCGAAAATCCTTCTTTAATCGCTTGTTCGCCGCCCTCATCGTAAACTCGGCGCTTCTCGGGGTTCGATAGCACTTCATACGCTTGTGATATTTGTTTAAACTGAAACCAAAACCAAAATTTAACACACAAAAAAAATTTTTTCTTTTTTTAAAAATCAAAACCTTTTCTCCCTCGTTGGGATTTTTATCCGGGTGATATTTCAACGCTAATTTTCTGTAAGCCTTTTTCAATTCATCGGGCGTACAGCTTGGTTTTACGTTAAGAATATCGTAATACGTTGTATCTTTGACCATAATTGTATACCTTTGTGAAAAGAAAATTCGTTTTTTATTCAAAATTTGAACACAAAGCAAATTTAAGTTCCATTTTGTTCAACGTGCTCTACTTACCTAAAATACGGCTAAGGAGTCTGAAATGTAGAAATTTTAGTCTTAAATACGCTTAATCATCAATCAGTGATTCAGTAACGATCACTTGCGTAACGCAGTCTGAAATGTTTCAATTAATCCTTCGGATATCAGTTCATAGAAACTTCCAGACCGCTCTACAAATGGAAAGAAGGAAAGCGCATGCGCGGTCACATGACTTGCCAACAAAACCCAACCGGTCCAGACCGGTCGTTGATAATGGTGTCATCAGTTATTACGTCATTATTTATGACATATTCTTTCAATTAAATACAATAAAAATTTCAACGTTGATTTCCTTATCAAAATGGCTGACCTCGAATTTATTATTTTGACGATATTTAAATTAAAATATTTAAAAATCCTTCTCGTAATTATAATTACGTAATACATGTATAAATAACACTTTGGCAATGTTTTCAAGGTTTTTTGTTTGTTTTTGGTAACGTAATCAAGCATTTCGCTCGTGCGTGCAAGTTATGTAAAAAAAATAAAAACAAATTGGAATAAAATTTGTCAATTCAGTTCATTTATTTCATATAACAGTCTTTGGTTTTACATGTCAAAAGACCAACTACACAGACAATATGATACAATATCAACAAGCGAAAATGAGATCAACAATATGGCGACTGCGTAAAAGAGAAAAATGTTTTATGAGAACAGAAAAATGAAAAAAAAATCTGAGCAAACAAATTACAGTGATTAAAATGATTTACAATGCAAATTAATGGGAATTTGTGACCATTTCGTCAATTTATAATAAAATTATAATTAAATAATATTAAAATACATGATTTCTAGCATTGTTTATTATGTACACACAATATAGCATTAGAATTATATATTATAACTTCAATGTCAAATAGATATTGTATAATTTGTGATGCAAAAAATAAATTTCAATCAAATAAATGGATTATATAGAGCTAAGCTACACTAACAAACGTTTGTTGATTTTTTTGTCAAATGAATGGAAATTATTGACCAATTAAAAAACTATGGAATAATTTACTAGAAAAATCACTTCGTTCAAACGCGTTTCTTCGACCCGTGACGAGTAATGGTAAAGTTGGCGGTTTGTGCTTTTTGTTCATTTTCTGTGGAAGAGTGGAATGAGATTAATGAATTGAAAAATTGAAAATTTAGTTTAAAGTATTACAAGTTTAATGAAAAATTGTGAAATTTAATTGAAAAATCAAAAATTTAGAAATTCAACGATAAAATTCAAAAATCCAATGAAAAAATTCAAATAATTTAATGAAAAAATTCAAAATTTCAATAAGAAAATCAAAAAAATTCAAAACTTCAATTAAAAGGTGCAAAAAATTTAATCTAAAAATGTCTCATTCAAAAAAGCTCAAAATTCAATAACAATGTACAAATTCAATGAAAAAAATTCAAAAACTTCAATAAGAAAATCAAAAAATCAAAAATTCAATAAAAAAAAATTAAAAAAATTCAATTTTCGATCAAACTTGAAAACCCCAACTTCATTTTCACACCACCCACCTCCTCTGAATCTCCTCTTCCCTCCTTCCGACCGCTTTCCTCGGCAAACTCGATTTACACTTCCCCGGACTCGCCGGCCTTTTCGCACTGGAAGCACTTAATTTCCCCACATTGATCGGCCCTGGCACCGAATTCGCTCTCGACGGCGGCAGCACCCTCTTCCTCGGCGACGCCCCACTCAAATCCGCCGACACCGGTCTCCCAACCCCACTCCCACTCCCACCCCCACCCCCTCTCCTCCTCACCACCTCCACCTCCGCCTTCACCAATCTCGGAATCCTACTTCCTCCCGCCATCTTGCTTCCGGAAGTGCTCACAACACTACTGTTATTACTCGTCTGCGCAACTTCCGGTTGTTTAAACTCCTTCGCACTCAACGCCTCCCATTTCCTCTGCAACATCTTAAACTCGATATTTTCGTCTTCGTCGCCCCCGTTTTGAAAAACGGGCACCGGTCTGTCTCTAGTCGCCGCAGCTCCTTCCGGTTTGGGTCTCGGGTGTGCAGGGGGTCGGGAATCCGAGTCTTCGTAGTCGCTCCACCGTTTTCTCGACCGTTCGCCGGCCATGACGGTGTTTGTGTGGTCGATGCAGGACTTTGGTCGCTGACCCTCGCGGGCCTGTTGGTTCTTGTAGTCTTTGGTCTGTTTGCCGATGCCCTGTTGGGTGTCGTTCTTTGCATAGTGGTTGGTGGGTTCGAAGAGGAGGTCGAGTTCGAAGGGGAGGGTGGAGAGTGGTTGTAGGGCAGCGAGGAGTTCGTCTAGGAGAGGGCGAGAGGAGGAAGTGCAGACGTCGATGAAGCTGTTTGGTTGGTAGTATTTGCGGATTAACGCGTGCTGTGAACACAGGTAGGCGACCCAGGAGTCGACTGAACGAATACTGCAAGAAAAGTTGACAAATTAGTTGAACGTTTTGTAACGAAATTTGGAAAACCTCGTTATAGCGAAATATTGATTGAGTTTTGTTGTTAAAACGAGATTTTTGCAAATTTACAACACTCGAATCTCAATATGACGAAATAATTAAAAGTCGTATTCATTTACAGTTGAAAATTTGTTATAACGAAAAATTAAAAACTCATTTTAACAAAATTCAAACAAAATTTCGTTGTAACGAAGTCTAAACTTTGCAAAAACCTCGTTTTAACGAAAAATCTATTAATTTTTAACAAAATTCACACGAAATTTCGTTATAACGAGGTTTTTTTTACATTTTCTCATCAATTACTTCAAAAGGCCTAAAAGAAACGCATTGAATTTGCTCGTGACGTCTTTGAAGAAATCTTCACTGTTTAATCTCGTGACTAAATCGATTATGGCTCTAGATGACGTTCCCTGCTGAATTGACGCTTCGACGACCCTCCATAGCGAATTTTGAATGCAACCAAAATAACTATAAAGTTGAGGCTGGAGTCCGTCGGCGAGTAAATTATGCAACGCTGGACACAGGAATTCCAATACTTTGTGTCCACAAACTGGAGTTAGGGTCGTGCAACCCAATTGGTACTGAAATTTTAAAGGATTTTAATGATTTTTTGCCGTTTTAACTCTTTTGATACTGAATACCTTTTCCTGCGAGTCTTTTGTCTGCCCAAAATGGCTGACGAGGATATTGGTCGCTCTGTTTACTGCTAATATAAGGCCTGAGGTGGAGAAGAAATTTTAGTTTTTGTGATTTTTTGCAGATTGGAGGGGTTTAAAGGGGTACTTCCGGTCTGGTTAGAGGGTTGAGATTTTATGGAATGATGGTTGTAGTCTTGGAGTTGGTGACCTCGAGGTTTCAAGGTTCTGGGTCGAACCGGAAGTGGGGTTTTTGAAAATTCAAATGCGGTGCATCGAGTTGCGTGGTGTGAATTCATTTGTTGGTGCAATTTGGAGGGGTTTAAAGTGGCACTTCCGGTTTGGTTGGGGATTTGAGATTTTCTGGTCACTAAGGTGGATAGTAGAACTTAGTGACCAGAAAATCTCGAGACCGTAGTCGAACCGGAAATGCTCAATTTCCTCGCTCCAAATCGCCACAATAACAATAAATTTGCTTACATTCCGTTTTGGAGCGGTCTAAAACACCACTTCCGGTTTATTTAGAGCTTCGAAATTTTCTGAGCACCAATACGCATCCACATATTCAGTGCCCCGAAAATCCCAAGACCTCAATCAAACCGGAAGTGCCTCAAATACCCGCTCCAAATCCCAAACCCACATCACAAACCACTCAACCCACCACTTCCAACCTCCCAAAAATCCAACTTCCGGTTTCCCAACACCCCCAAAACCCCACCAACCCCAACTACAACAACCATCATCACCACCCTTTCAACTTCAACCCCCTACCAACCCCCAAACTCACTTCTTTTATGACTATAATCAACCCCCACTTCCCCCGTCGACGGCACATCCGACGGCACATCCGACGGCGACGTCCCCGTCGGCGGCGACACACTAAACTCGAACGGCGGACTCTCCCCATCACCGTCCTCGCTCACGGGCGACCCGGACTTCACCTCCCCTAAAAAAAATCAAAAAAATTCAAAAACTCAAAACTTCAACCCTTTATCACCTCACCTTCGTTTTTCCTACAACACACATGACTCCCCCTCACTTCCGGTGACCCCTCGGGGGTACACGTCTCCCTCACGCAAACCCGTTCGCTGAAACTGACTTTCTTCCCGTTCCTCTTCTCGCACGAACAACACGACCCGGGACAACACCCGTCGTCGTACCGGTCGAAATCCAACGTCCCGGTCGACGAGGAGTCGTCGGGGGAGAAGGACACCATCGGCAGAAGTGCCGCCAAGCTACACGCGTCCGTCAACGGCTCGTTGGCCGCGAGAAACGAACTCAACTTGGATCGAGGCCGGCAATTCTTCTCACTTCCGGTCAATATTATGGAACTGTTACACGGAACCGGTTCGGAGGACCCCGAGTTGGGGTCCGAGTCGGACCGGGAGGGCGACGGGCGCCGTAAAATTCCCCTCGTGGGTCCTTGGGACTCCTCGTCTCGACGGGAACCGCGCTGCGGTTTCCCCGGGAGAGAGATCGACCTCTTCGGCAGCGGCGGCGGCAAAGTCCCGGTCACCTGCGTCGTCTTCTTCTCGCTGCAGAACTTCGGGACGTCGGTCGCGGGGTCCGGTTCCGTGTCCCCCTGACCGAGAAAATGCCGGACTTCCCTCGGTAACAAAATATTCAGACTTTCCCAGTCCTTGACGTGCCGGAAGTTCCTTTGTCGGACCGAACCAACGTCCGGACACGACCTCGGTCGCGGTTCCCGTTTTCCCAGAACGTAGACGGGCGATGCATTGTGGGAAGACGCCTGCGATGCATTCTGGGAGGTGCTCGTTCTCAGGAAACTCAAATCGGGGAGCGAGTAATTCGGATAGCAGATGTAAACGGCCTTTTTATCACTTCCGGTCAAGGTGTCTTGAGAAATGTCCTTTTCGTCCGTTTCGACCACCGAAGTTTGGACCCCCTGGTCGGTCACGTGGACCGGGATTTGCGTCCCCACGTTCTTCATGGCCGCGATCGTCACGTTCTGCCTCCTCTCGTTCTTCTCTCCCGACGCGTTGTTGATGAACCCCGGGGTCGTGAGTCGCCTCCGACACACCGGACTCCCATCACCCCTCGCGTTGTTCAGCACCCCCGCGTAGGGGTCGGTCTTCGACCCTTTGTTCCCCAACTTGGTCTGCGTCGCGTGGGTCGCCGACTCCGGGTTCAAATCGTTCGTCCAATCCTCGTTCCTCCCGTCCACCTGACACCCGTTCGACTTGTTGACCACTTTCTCCATCAAACTGTCCACCAACTGACCGCCGTCCACTCTCCCGACCACCTCGCCGACCATCTTCTTCGCCCCGAACGACTTGTCCGCCACTTTCTCGCTGCACAAATTCGGGTTCCGCGAACCGTTTCGCGAGTTACTCCGCACCGGACATCCGACGTCCGAGAAATTCGAGTAGAGTGACCCCTCCAGACTGCTCTGGAGACTCGGGGTGTGGGTTTTCTGTTGAATGAAGAGTCTCACGAGCGAGAACGACTGACTGCTCGTCGAGGACCCCGATCTGGAATGTGACGCGTGGACGTCGTAGACCGGCACGCACTGGTCAGAGTCGAGGGAGACGTTGAGTTGGCTGAGTCTGATCTCCGACGCGCACATCGAGTTGCGCAGGAGGTTCGGGAGGCTCTGGCTCTTGGGGGCCGGTTTGTTTCGGGTTTGTTGACCGGTGCGTTTGCGGTTGGCGTCGTTGATGCGTTTGAGTTTGCTCCAGGTGGTGTAGGCGTAGTCCGACTGGACCATCGAGTGTTGGAGGGACTTGGGTGCGGCCTTCGGTAACCTGTACTGATCGGACGTTTCGCTGACGTCGCCTCCGTCGTGGTAGTCGGAGTCCTCCGAGTACTGCATGAAGCTGCCTTCGAAAGCGATCGTGTAATTCTCCTTGTTTGCTTGGCACGTGAGCATCAGTTCCTGTTAATCAAAATTAAAATTAAAAGGGTTAAATTGCAAAAAACAAATTTGTGACGTAATTTTGCGTCGTTTTGTTTTGGGATAAAGAATTGGCAAGGGTGATTGAGATGAAATTGTGCCAGTTATTCGTGACCCCTTTTCCGAATAAAGTATTTTTGGTTTTTGGGAAAATTTCAAAATGTTATTTTTTCTAAACGAAATAGAGATTTGGATTTGAACCTCGGTGTAACGAAGGAATTTTAAATTTTAAAATTTCTCATGAATTGATTTTTTTGTTTTGTTAGTTTTATTCGTTGTAGCGGGGTTCGACTGTATCATGGTTTATTTTTCGGGTTTTCAATAAAAAAATTGAATTATCAACCACAAAACAGTCGAACCTCGCTACAACGAATCAAAAAATGAATTCCAAATTCGTTATACCAACCTGTTCGTCGTACGACTCGCAGTCCAGGCTATCAACCGAGAACGAAGGCAACATCAACGGGGCTTCTTTAACCGGCGAAAACAACAACTCGCTTTTACACATCGACACGTCCCCCGACGACGTCACGTCCTCCTCCGACGTCCCACTGTCCTTACACGGCGTATTCGGCGACCCCACTCCGTCCAACTTGAGCATCAGCGACCCGGACACCGACGCGAACTGCTCTCCCCCGCAAAACATGGCCGGCAACGCCAAAATCGAGTGCATGTCCTCCGACCGGAAGTCCTCCATGTCGATTTCCGCCAAATTCGCGTCGATGTTCTTCGCCAGGTCGTCGTACGACAGGTCGTGGTGCATGTTGGCCGACATTGCGAAGATGCTCGTCGGGTATTTGTCTCGCGTTGATCCGAGCTCGAGGAGCCATCGGTAGTCGTTCGTTGTGAGGTCAGCTGACGAGAGCATCGGGTCGTCCGTGTTGCGGCTGTTATCCAGTGTTATCGTGTTGTTTGAGTTGCAGTCCGATTCCGACGCGCATCGTGTCGTTGTGGTTGTGAAGTTGTCCTGGCTCATCCCTCGCCTTTTAGCTGTAATTAGAGATGGGAAAATGAGTGGTTTGGTGGATTTTGGGGACTTCCGGTTTGGGGGAACCGGAAGTGGTGTTTATTGAGGGTCAAGTTGGAATTCGATGGGTAATATCGGTGAATCAGTCGATTTTGGAGGGTCTAAAGGGGTACTTCCGGTTTGGTTAGAGAGTTGGGATTTTTGGGGTTTGAAGGGTTACTCTTGTAGATGAGAATTCTTGACTAGCAAGGCTATTGCTGAACCGGAAATTATTTTAAACTCATCAAAACGGCCACATTGCAGAAATAATAAAAGATGAAAGCAAAATCATTAAATCCTTCATATTGAACCGACAAAAACCACAACTTCCGGTTTGAGGAGAATCTTAAAACTTCATAACCACCAACTACAAGACTAGTACTCCACAGCCCTACACTTTAAATCCTGTAACCAAACCCTAAGTGCCACTTTGAACCCCTCCAAACTGCCACAAGGTACAAAACACTCCAGAAAACCATCAAATCCTCCATTTATAACCCTTCAAAACCACCACTTCCGGTTTCTCGACACCCCCAAAACTCCATAACCACCAACTACAACACCAACCCTCCACACCCCTAAACTTCCAACCCCCTAACCAAACCGGAAGTCCCCTTTCAACCCCTCCAAACTGCTACAAAGCACAAAAACACTCCCGAAAACCATCAAACCCTCCATTTTGAACCCCTCAAAACCACCACTTCCGGTTTTTCGACAACCCCAAAACTCCATAACCACCAACTACAACACCCACCCTCCACCGCCCTAAACTTCCAACCCCCTAACCAAACCGGAAGTCCCCTTTCAACCCCCTCCAAAACGCGACATTTAACAAAACAAAAAATGCAAAATTCATCACTTTACGACTCCATTCTAACAGCTGGGAATCCATTAGCAGAAATTAAATAGGCAAGTCAGGAACAAATGGTGACCGGCGCAAATTGCATTAATAAATTAAAATAACCTGCAAATGTTCGCGTCTGCGCAGTAATATTCAACCTTTTTGGGTAAAACCTACTTTCCCCCTCAGTAAAAATAAAAACATTTTATTTTTATCCTTTTTCCCTCTTCTGCTCGCTCACCCCCCCTTCAATTAATTTTATTAACTCAAACTCGAGTCACGTGACAAAAGTGAAATTTAAACTCCAGATGTTGGAACAAAAAATTAAAAATTTATGTTTTTTCATTTAAAATGTATTAAAACCTCGTTGTAACGAAGTTGGTATTGAGTTTGGGAGGTTTGTTGTAACGAGGTTTGACCTGTTTTGTATGTTTGCGTTAAAAATGGAAAATAAGGTTTTTGTGAAGCCTCGTTATAACGAAATTAATTTTTCTTGCGATTAAATATGCATTGAGGGTAATTCGTTGTAATGAAATTCAAATTCAAACTTAATTTAAACAAATTATAATCTCATTTTTCCCTTCAAAAAGCCATTAAACCTTATTATACAGTT
>JAQIXT010001077.1:0-19339 GCA_034700445.1 Stenotaenia linearis | reverse complement strand
TTCAAATTCATTTTGAAGTAAGCCGTAACGTAACGTAAAAAGCTACGGCCAACCAATCACGATCGATCTTGATTCAACGTTGATGACATCACTTTTCGTCACATTCTCTCATTGGTTGATTCAAATAAAATGCCGTAGACAAGTGGTGAACATGAAAATGCCATAACGTAACAAAATATTGCTACGTTTCCTTACGTTACGGTTCAGTGTGAACCCACCATTAGAGTTTGCGGTGCCGCAATTAAAATGAAATGATTCAAATTTTGAAAGCGATTATATCGCTCATCAAACATCGGCCAATGAGAAGTCGAGGAATATTTGAATTCGGCCAATCAGGGGTAATAATGGCCAACGATGTATGTAGGAAAAATTATTACAGCAATAATTTTTTGGTGTAACAACATTACTATCAAAAAGGAGTCCTAAACGAATGATTTGGTGCAACAAAGTCATCAGATTGCATCAGAAATTGTACTCAACAGCATCCCAATGATTTTGTGAGGAAAAAGAAGTTAACTTTTTTGGTGGACAGTTTTGAATGGGAAAAGACTTTAATAGCGAAAATATCAAGGTAATATTCATATCAACTCCAGATGTTTCTATAATCGATTCAAATTGCAGGTTTTAACCATTCAATTTGATTTGAGTTTAATCAGTAAGACAATAAAAATTATCTGTTCCTTATGAATAGTATGCAAAACAATGAATATTCATTATACCTTAATGAATTACACCTAATTGTTTTTACATGGTGGATGTGTTCCAGAGAGCACAATGTAGAAAAAAACTGTAAAAACAGAATTGGGTGTATCTCAATTAGAATGAAAAACTTGCCAGAGGTTATTTATTTCTTTTTTAACACTTTCTAACTTACTAGAAAAGTTAATTGATTCAAAAACAGAACAGCCTCATTACCTTTTAAAGGTTCAACTTGTTTAAACTCTGGTACGAAAATCTCTTTAATACCTTTTTGTTCCATTAACAGTATTAGTAACACTTTTGGTTATTCATCTGGCAATAATCCAATTAGCCTGTAGTAGATGGCGGTAAAATTGTCCAATTCATTCTTTTTAGATTTGTTTGTCCTGGTTTTTCCATAAATATTGCATGGAGTGATGCCAAATTTTAACTGAATATAGTTAATAGCACATCTAGGGTGTCCAGAAAACTCTTAGCACCTACCCACCTACACCATTGTTTCGATATTAAGTAGAGGAACAAGTTTCACTACTCACTTTTTCCTATTAACGCATCCATTTATACTTTTAACCCTACTAATGACTAGTCGTTGCGATAGAAATTTTGCATTTATTTTAAAACGCTATACAAGGTAAAAATAATACAATAAAACTCCAACATTAAACCTATGAACCTTGGCCTTAACAAAATAGCAGGTGAATTATGATAATTACCTCATTTATAGTCTAGTCACATATCAAACACCACCAGGAAGTGATGTCTTTCAATCCCCAAGGTTATCGAGTGTAAACTCCAACTGATTCTTGATGTTACCTCACAGCTTTTAAGACTATAATTTGCCAGACTATACCATCTAACTGTTGTGTTAACAGTCTGACAAGTGATTCACAGTATCACACTTGGAGATCTTTAAGAAATCCCATATTTAGAGATAAATCTAGACAACTCAAGCATTCTATTTCAATACCTCCCCATAACTTCGTGTGATAATCTCAATGGGAGGTTAAAAGTCTAGGAATAAAAAACAAATCATTCCTTTCGAACAAAACAGATGATATCGTCAACTATTTATAAATGACCTATCTAATCTAGGCCTATCACGAGATAGAGGTGGACTGATTAATTGGTTCCGTATCGACCAAACTCTAATGATAGGATACTTCCAATACTTGTTCAAGAACAGACTTGGATAGAAAGGATCTACTTGTAACGCATTACTGTAACAAATTACAAATTTTGAGTAATGTCACACTAGCTGCATTCGAAAACTGTTTGCACCTGTTCAGTTGTGTTTAGTGTATTTAAGTGTAACTTTTGTTTTCGAATGCCATGTGTTTAAAATTGTTGCACTTAACAATTACACATGTTTATGTGTGAATTGCAGGTGACATCTGGTGGCCTTTCATGTCACAAATATGGCTGAATGCATAAACAAACGAAAATATGCTGATGCCATAGAAGTTTAAATACCAAGATAAACCTGTTTAAATGCAATTAAACAGGTTTAAAGGACTTTTCGAATTCAGCTAGTGACAAGGTTACTTCCATGGTAGGGTAACAGAGTTTCATAAACTTTACTTTGCACTGAAGTGCTTTGTTTGTAGTATAGAAATCAGTTAGAAATGGATAGCAGTGTTCAAACGCGACAATCTACCTCCCTGTAGTTACATGACAAAGCTCTTAGGTACAATGTCCCAAAATAGTGACAAACAAATGATTTGGCAAGGCAAAGTCCTCGAAACTTTCTTTTGATACTTTATCATGTACAAAAACATTATTCTACAAAAGTTTTTATGGAAGAATTTACTTTTGCCTAACATTTCAAATAAGTTCTGAACATTTTGATTATAAATACAACATGTAGAAATATAACTAAAATTCATTTTAACTAGCAAATGTTCTTCATAATTTGCAGCAAAATAGACTTAAACCACTTTGTCCCAATTTCCCAATACTTCCTTTACAATTCAATTACACAATACCAATACAGCTAGTATAAACCAGAAGTAATTCAATTGTATTATAATTTTTTTAATAAGATAAAGTGATAAGAAAACATCTTCGGCCACTCCACCAGTTGCTTACCATCTTTCAACAAATTTATCACACTTGACCTGTCTACCCAGTACCATTTACTGGCCACAAGCCAAGTGCTTTCTTAAAAACAACCAGTGGCATCAATATGTAGAGCCGCATGCCAATCATTACATAAGACTTCCTTTAAGATGTAAATGTTTGAAGTCTTGGGTTGGATTTATGCTCTAATAATAATTATGTAAGCTAATTTTATAAATAAGTATGATACACCCCATTGGGCGTTGGATTTTGTGAAATTAGAACTTACGGTGTGAATTTTGATTTAGTAATTAATGAGAATGTCAGAATGAAAATATTCTTAGCAAATGCTTTCAAAGAACAGTCAAACCCCCTTATAATGAATCTGCATTTGAAATCCTTAATTTTTCTCCTTGGATGTCCATGTTAAAAAATTTGTTGCACCGAAACTCGTTATTAACGGAAACCGGTCTATTACTAACTGTTTATTTGAAATTTTTTCGTTATGACGAGGTTTTTATATCAAAATTCACTTTTTTATCGTGTTAGACTAAGAAATATCCAAAGAGTGACTAATGACGCATTGTTATTGGTTAATAACTTGATTTTTAGGTCAATAAATATTAGTTTTACTTAAATAATTCACTATAAATTATTTTTAATTTTGCCTGTTTATTAGTTTTTGACTTTTTGCATATTTTTATAAGTTTTGATCCATTGATTATAAAGTTTTGCATACTTATGCAATTTATTGCAATTTTTATGAATCTTTTTGAAATTTATTATAGTTTTTGTGCAATTTCCTGCATTTTTAATGAATTTTTTAATACACTATTGCATTTTTCATGCAATCTACTGCAATTTAAATGAATTTTAAAAATTTATTGGAGTTTTATTACAGCTATTTCTGCATTAAATTTTTCAAAAACATTGTTCCTTTTGTTCACAACTTTACCTAATACCAAATTAATTCCAATTTCCATAAACTCACATTAACTTACAATTTCATGCTCTTACATTACCACTAAAAAATCCATACTAAAGCACTCATTTCCCTACTTCATTTTCCCTATACAAACCCATCAAAGCACATGGGTGTGGCCAAACAAACATCAATCACCCTCCACTCTAATTGCAAATCCAATTCCATTTTATATGCCAACCTTACACCTTCCACTACCTGCATTTCCACTTCAACTTATAAATAAATTATAATTTCTTTTATTACAAACTATTAACCCACTGAACAGCTGCTTCCTCACCAATAAACCTCCATTTCCCCTTCAATGCACATCAGGGGACATATCCATAAATTTAACATAAATCCCTTCAAAGTACTATATTTCTTCGAATGATCAATATGTCGATATCAACTATTTATGATTTATGTAGTAAACTGCGAAAGTCGATTCAACATTTAAACAATACAAAAAAATGTTGAAACAACATTAAAATGTCATTTAAAAAACATTATTTCAACATTTAACGTTAAATTAACATTTATACTACATTTACTTAAAGTTTTAAAAAATGTTAAATAAATATTGTCATTTAAACAATAAAACAACATTTAGAATTGAACGTTATGAACTAACAGTAGATTCAACGTTCACTTAACATTGAATTAACATTAAATGTTGAAATAATGTTTTATTAAATGACATTTTTAACGTTGATTCAACATAACTTTGTTGAAAAATTAACATTTGATGAACATTGAAATAACATTAGCTGGTTTACTGGGAAGTATCGTCCGGTCAGTAATTTGTAAAAGTGATGACATTGACTGATTGATATTAGCTGTGAACTGTGGTGTCTACCGTATTGCATTTGATGACATAAAAGTGAGATAATTATGAGTTTGAGTGGAGTTTTTATAGTAAAGTTTAATTGCTATTTCATATTCAGAGCTGGTTTGTGCTGGGATTGGGTTCAGAGCTGGGATTATGTGGAAGTTGTTGTGTTATATTTTATATGCGTGTCATTTTGAGCTTGTTTTGAAAACGTTACTAGAATTTGTGGTGATTCTGGTTATATTCTTGAATGTTTGTGTGTTGGTTTCCGCAATTTTGGCTTAATTTATGTACATTTAAAAAAAAAATTTCTGCACTTACGTATTTGCATGTTCGGTAAGAAAAATATATTAAAGTTTGTGACATTACCAACTGTATTTATACATCCCTGTAAATTTTTGTATACTTTTTGCAATTTGCTTCAAATTTTCTGCAATTTTTTCACATTTTCTACAAATCATGAATACTTTCTGCAAACTTAAATCAACATTTTAAACATTTCTTCCAAATTAACTGCAATTAATATTTTCAACAAACTTTTCATTTCATTCACATTTCTGAAATTCCTTACATACTTCCTCTCATTTCATCAACTTCAAAAATCACACACACAAAACATACAATTCCCAAGCACTTACAAACTCATCCCTACATTTATCCCCCACAATTTCCCCATTTCCAACAAAAACCCCACTCATTCCCTAAATCCCCCCTACCCACCCCTTTCACCATCCCAAAACAACCCCCCACACCCACCAAACCCCAAAACAACCCTTCAACTCCCAAAATAAACTCAAAATTCACCCAAATCACCAACAAAAAAAACCCCAAAAATACCCCACCCCCACAAAATCAATACCCCTCTTCCCAAACCCCTCCCATTAACATTACACATCATTTAATCACTTGGGACGAACCAGCCACACCTATATTGATCTCAAACAAATTTCAATGCCCTATTAAAACATAAATAAACAGTTACATCACAAAACTATAAATAAAATCAACAAATTCAACCTCATTTCACCACTTTTTCCTCATTTTAACTCGACTTACCCTTTATGCGAGGCACTATATGTTTGCGAGTGATCGCAATCCCCTCTACAGGCACTTCGTAATGTCATACTACTAAAGGCACGTTTAGTTCTTGACATATTTGATGCTTTTTAACCGACTTCGAATGTTCAAATCCCAGGATTTGAAGTCCAAACACGCGACGCGCGTCGATTCGTTCAAAAAACCGATATCCGATTTGTCGATTCTTGTCTGGACTTACAAACGTGTCATTTGTTATTTTCTGTTTGTTCGAGTTGATTTTTTTGCTATCCCGAATCAACTGATGAAATCCCCGAGTCCGCGTCACCATTTAGAATCGCATCCGTTCGTCTCCTTGTGTTGAGGACGAATGACGTCATTTGACACGTGATTTATGGAGATTGCTAGGCAGGGCCTGTAGTTTAGTAAAGGCCTGTGTTTATCACACTTTATGTTAGCAATGTTTATTTTGTTGTTTATTTTTATATGAAAAAAATTTTCTTTTGTTTACATTTATTGAGAGTGACGTCATTGATGCTAGTAGCATGTATACTAGACCTTAAGTTAAATAAAGGCCTGTACCTTGAACATTTTTCGTCAAACAATTTTTTTTTCGACTTGTAATTATTTTTCAACTAATTAAACCAAAAAGCAATTAATTTATACATTTATTAGTTTTAAAAAAATATTTTTATACGTCTATGTCCACCATCTATCGACAAAACGCATAACTAAGATCACTTTAATATCCAATAAAAAATTAAAAAATGGCTCAAATCACTTGCAAATATAAAAAACAAAGTATAAAATTACCGTATTTCTCCAAATTCAGCTCCTTCCGATGGCATTAGGGTATCAAATTCGGTTTATCTCAAGTAACGGAATCAGCGTGGCCAGCGTGGCTTATGAATCATTGATTTAATTCCACACACTGCCACGCGATGTCAGGACCATCAAACTCGAATGGCGCTGATTGGTGCGTTTTCGTAATGATTTAAAAACCATGGCAACCGTTGCCACAACAAAAATAAATGTCTCTTCGTGTCAGAAGCTGAGAAAATGTAGAAAACGCGCATAAAACAGCGAAAATGTCGTTTAGAGATCTCAGAAGTAAGTTTTAAACGTTTTCCCCACCATTTTGAATCAAAATTAAATTTATATTAAATTTAATAGATCTGACCGAAATGTTGCGAGGTTTAGGGTTCCCTCGCTTGATTTCAATGGAAAACTTCAGAACCCCAAATTTCCCACTCGTGGCTGAAATTCTACAATGGCTCGCAAAAAGGCAAACAATTTTTTTTTAATTTTTATATTTTTACAAAAAAAATCTTTTTTTCATTTAGATATGACCCAAACGTTGACTTACCATCAGACACAGACACTGAACAAGACAGAGTCATATTTATCAGATCAATGGCTCAATTTATGGTAATTTCATTAATAAATTCAAAAATATTTTTCATAATTTATATTTGTTTATTTATTTATTTCAGGCGATTAAAGCTCACCACAAATTGAACACTAAAAAATTATATCAAGCTGATGGCTATGCAGTGAAAGAGATGTTGAAACTCATAACTATTATGTATAATGCGACTAAAATTAGTCCTGAGGATGAAGAAGAGAATCAGGTTGACAGTAGCACATTAACGAGTGGTTTCGATGAACTTTCAAAGGTAAAGTGAATTTCCTGGAGTGCATTTCTCGTTATAATGTTAGTTAAAATTATGATATAAATTTATAACTGCAGTAGTGCATTTTTCATTATAAAGTTTGATGTTCACAATTTATTTGAATGAAAAGGAAGTTATTGTAATGAACAATCACAGTTTGCTGCTTTGTTTGGCTGCTCAGCGCTTTAATGTGATCATAAAAACAGGACAATATACTTTCATATGAAATCGCAGTGGCGTAACTAGGAATTTGGGCACCTATGACCAAACATTTGAAGTGCACCTAAACTGCAAAAATTTAAGATAAAATTGAAAAAATAAAAATTTGTTGAAATTTTAAGGAAAACTTCTGAAAAATTCAAGAAAAATCTGCTAAAATTGAAGAAAATTTATTAGGTCAAGAAATTTTTTTAAAATGTAAGAAATTTTTTAAAAATTTAAAAAATTTTTAAAAATGATAAAGTACAGAAATTCAATAAAAACACCAAGAATTAAGAGAAAATTGCAGTTATTAAAAAGAAATTACAAAAAGTTGTGTAACTGAAATTGCTGAGGATCTTTTCAGAGTTTATTTTATATCATAAGATCATAACTACAAATTTATAATGGAAAAATTATTTTCACAAACTCACTATTGTTATTATAAAATAAAATTGTAATAAACATTTCCTTTAAATTTCTATTGTAGCTGTCAAATATGAAGACCACAAGACAGTTAGCGTCTGAAATTACTATCAAAGGAGCTTCACTGTATGACTTGTTAGGAAAGGAAGCTGAATTAAGAGTATGTAGTCTTATAAGATGGCGAATGAATTATTTAAATGTATTTTTATTCAGGAAATTAGGACTAATGTTATTGGAAAGCAATTGGAAATAATAGATGTGGAGCAAGGAATGAAAGCTGCAATCAAAGCAGTTGAAGTATTATAATTTTCATTACTTTGGTTGTAAATAAGAATTTAGATAAATATTGTTTGTTTCTAGGAAGAAATAAAGAAAACTAATGAAGCGATTGAAAATGTAGCCTCGGATGAAGCGAATTTAGAAACAAAAATTGAAAAAAAGAAAAGCGAATTAGAAAGAAATCAAAAAAGGCTTCAGACATTGAAGAAAGTCAGGTAGGATTGTTGATCTGTCTTATATAATCGATATGCAACCTGTTGCTATACCAGAAACGCAGACCACTTAATTACAAATTAAAAATGTTATGCGAGTAATTGAAAACTCTGAAGCTTTACAATCCAATTACTACTTTAGATCCCCGGCAGCTGCTAAAACCATATGCGACTTGTCACAAAACAAAAAACTTAAGTTATCTGTTCTTATCTAACATGAATCTAAATAATTACACAAATCAAACACCCCTAGTGGAATCGGAAACAACTGAGAAAATGAAATCCCTACGTAGATATAAGGGGCATCAGGCTCGTGAGCTTGTCAGACATCCCGTTTTACACGGATCGTCCCACAAGCCATGAAATTTTGCAATTTCTTGAGTTTTTTTTTTTTTTTTTATAGAATTTTGCAATCTTTCTGTATTTCTTAGTTTTTGCAATTTATATTAAATTTCTGTTGCTTTGGACATATTTCTGATGTTTTGCACAAAAGTTCCTAGTTATGCGACTGTTAAGAAGCAAAAGAATAAAAGAGATGGGTCCTCATGTGTTGGCATCACTACCGTTAAAAGCAACATCACACGTGATGTACCAGTGAAGCAGTGGCACTTTTTTGGTACATTTACTACAAATGTAGTGCACGTAGTGCAAAACTAATGAATGAATAAATTTAAATTTATCCGCTAATAACCAACAAGAGAAAAAGAAAAACTATGACCCTAACACCAATGAAGGTACCAGGGGTGGTATTCACAAAAACTAGCCTAAGTTTTTGCATAAGTCAAAACTTAAGAATTTCGTACGCAAAATCTTAAGTAAACTCATTGTTGTATTCTTGCTTAAATATTTGCGTAAGTAACATTTTCTATGGGAAAAAAACAATTGTTAGGAAAATGCTTGAAGTAACCTCTTTTTTAACTTAGGAATTTGCGTAGGAATTCTTTTGTGAACTCCAATTTTTGCTTAGCATTAACTTATGAAAAAAAATGATCGTAAGTAGTGTTTGTGAATACCAGCCCTCATCTCTCGTTTAGCATCACACAAGGTGAAATAAACAGAGAAACCACGAGGAAATAAGAGTTGAAATTACCTATGCCCCACAGAAGATGACATAAAATGTTTTCAAAATAAAATTATCGCTAGATGTCAATTACTTATACTTATTTGACAGACCGGCTTTTATGGACGAATACGAAAAACTAGAAGCCGAATTGAAAGTACACTACGAAACATACGTAATGAGATTCCGGGGTCTCACATACTTGGAACAATTACTAGACGAGCTGGAACGTGTGGAGCAAGAAAAACTAGAGGTTAAATTGCAATTTAGTTCAATAGTTTTCATTTATTTAATAAACTTTATCTTAGGAAAGAGAAGCTTCTATGAAAAGAATGGTGGAACAAATGAAACGAGAGGAATTGTTGAACAATGACGAACCAGTGAATTTAGAAAATGGACCACCCAGTAATGCAATAACGGATGAACTGGCTGATATCAACAAACGGCCGAGAAATGGAACAGGACTTCGTGCAGGTATGTGTAATTTCATAAAAATGGGAAGTGAAATAGTAACAATTGAAAATGATGCGTGGCAGGTGGTGTTGGTAAAGATGCAGCTGCTGCAGCAACAAGGAAGATCTTTGGTTCGATGACCGGTGCAGAGGATGAGGTAAATATTCTATTTCCAAAAGGTGTCTGTACCCAGCAAAAAAAATTGCACAATGTTTGTTTGGAATTATTTGGCCACTTTCAGCAAAAATTAAAATTTTAGTAAAATTTGCAAAATTTCAAAATAAAAATAAAAATCTGCAAATTTACTGCATAAATTATCAAAATTTGCACAATTTTTAGTAATTCTTTCATCTAATAAATCTCTTTCCAGGAGAGTGGCGACAGTTTGGGCTCCGACAGCGATTTAGACCTTGTAGGCGATGGCGGTGCGGACATCGACGGCGTATCAGATTTCGGCAGCGAGGAAGAACTCCAACTAACCACCGACTTGACAACCGGCGCTCGTAAACCAAACCCGCGCCAGACCGAACACGTGGACAGTGACAACGACTTTTAGTTTCGAATGCAAAACAACCTTATTTATTCATCAATAATATATCCCAATATCATATTTGGTCCCATGTATCAACAACACAAAAAATATTTAATATTCAGTATAACCAGGCATTGGAAAATCGCCGGCGAAACTCTCAACTTCGTTACGAAGTTGTTTGATTTCATCTTTGAACTGAGAACTGTTTAAAGCTTCCTTAAATTCCTTCAATGTAGGCCCGGATGCAGATTTAATCTTCAAGGCCAGTTGAATACCTTTCATGATTATAATTACCAATAGTTAGTCGTCGGCCATTTTGAAGGATTTGATGTATCGCTTACCTTTATCAATAAACTCGACTACTTTTTCTAAATCTACTTCCTTTAAATTCCTAGTGGTCAAGGCAGGTGTTCCCAAACGAATTCCTCCTGGGTTTAATGCGCTTTTATCTCCTGGGACTGTGTTTTTGTTACAAGCGATTGATATTTCTTCTAAAACCTTCTCGGCTCGAGCTCCGTTGATGTTCTTTGAACGGAGGTCGACCCATACCAAATGGTTATCGGTTCCTCCTAAATAAATTAATCATTTGTAATTAAGAAAATTACAGAACGAAATCTCATTTAGGGTTGCCACTTCTGACCTATCTCTGGTTTTTAAAGCAAAATCTCTGGGTTTTGGGCAAATTTCATCTTTTTAAATGGATTTTTGTTGAAAATTTATAAAAATAAATGAAATTTCACCGAAAATCAATTAAAGTTAATGGAATTTGATGAAAATATGTTAAAATCTATGGGACTTGATGGAAAATAATTTAAAATTAGTGGAATTTTAAGTAAAAACTTGTTGAAACTATAGCAAAATTTTTTTGAATCTCTGTAATAATATAAATCCTTTATAATCGATCTCGTTAAAATGAAAATTTCGTTATAACTAGAGTTTTTTCTGGTCCCTTGAAAATTTGTTGTAAAACGAAAGTCTACAACATGTAGAAATGACAGCAAATTTTTATTTCTTGGAGAAATATTAAATCCTTTAATATGTTAAACTTAAGTCAGGAGTTAGTAATACTTAATTTTAAAAAAAAAATTTGTCAGCTTCATTCGGAAAAGTGATGTATAGTTGACTTTACATTACTTTTGTTACTACAGTTATACTTATTGATATGATATCAAAATAATTATCTGGCCTGGTATTGACAAACGCAACTTGCGTAAGATAATGCTAAGCAAAAGTTGGTATTCACGAAAGAATTTCAATGCAAATTCCTAAGTAAAAAAAAATTACTTAAGCATTTCCCTAAAAATTGTTTTTTTCCCATAGAAAATTTTACTTAAGATTTTGTGTATGAAATTCGTAAGTTTTGACTTAAGCAAAAACTTATGCTAGTTTTTATGAATACCACCCCAGAAATTCAAAATTTGCCATCAACATCTCTACTTTGTTGAAAGAAATTTACCTGAAACACACTTGTACCCTTTATCCTGTAGACCTTTAGCCAGGGTCTTTGCATTAGCTACAACTTGCTTCTGGTAAATAGCGAATTCAGGTGTTCTGGCTTGACGCATGGCAATGGCAATACCTAACAAAATGCAAAATTTATAATCAATTAATCTAATTAGCACAGAAATACAAGTAATACTGATAAGTTACCTGCTATTGCATTGTTATGAGGACCGCCTTGCAGACCGGGAAAAACAGCTTGGCTTATTTTCGACTCAAAGTTAAACATGACTTTATCCCCGTTCTTCCCAACTGACCTAACGCCCTTGCGATAGAATATGACTCCGGCTCTTGGTCCTCGTAGTGTCTTGTGCGTAGTCGTAGTCACGATATCACAGAACTCGAATGGACTAGGAACGACTTTAGCAGCCACCAATCCACTGATGTGAGCCATGTCGGCCATTAGGTAACATCCATTGTCGTCGGCTATTGCTCGAAAACGTTTGTAGTCGAGATGGCGAGGATAGCAGGATATACCTGTGGATTTAATAGTGTTAAATATGCAACTGGAGAGTATGATATCATCTCTGGTTACTGTTGATGGCCAGTTTGTTTTATGAGGGCACTACCTGATTAATCTTGAATAACAATGATTGTTGTAAAATAATACAGAAAAACTGTTATTTTATATCAGAATCTATCAGTTTAGATCAAAATTATCTTAAGACTAAAAAAATATTTTGTACATTTTAGAGAAAAATTTCATTATTTTAAACCAGGTTAAAATCTCATTTTTAGATCCAACTTCCATTTTAAAACCTTTTAATTTTTCTGTACATTTTAGACCAAAATTGTACATTTTAGACTAAAATTATACCATTTTAGACCAAAATTACACATTTCAGACCAAAATTATATCACTCAACAAAATTCTGTTACTATAGGAATGCCAACTCATAAGTATTCGCCTGGAAACCCTTATCAGTGCACAGCACTTGACATAAGATTGCCGATATTTGATATTTTAAAATATGCAACCATTGTAATTTTTGATTTATTTAACCATCAACTATACCAGACATCTTATCCAGTTAATAAAATTTGCGAAATATATTTATATAAAAATATTATATTCTGCAAATAAACTCCAAATTTCAGTAATTTATGCAAAAAAAATATGCAATTTCTTTTTTCATTTTAAAATTTTTTTTGCAAAAATTATATAAATTTTATATCTGGATAACTAATACCATACCTGCAATTATCAACTTTGGTTTAAATAATTTCGACGTCTCAGCCAACTTATCATAATCAATCAACCCCGTCTCAGGGTTCACTTTATATGGCATCGATTCAAAAAAAATTGATGTTGCTGAGATTTTTTTTGTAGCCGTCATGTATCCATGAGTCAAGTGGCCGCCATCGGGCAAATCCAAACCTAAAAATGGAAAATATTTAATTTCTCGACACCAAATTTCAGATTTTTGTCAAATATTACCCATAATCCTTCCATGGGGCTCGACAATGGCCGTGTAAACAGCAAAATTAGCTGGTGAACCGGAATATGGCTGGACATTGACTCCCCATAATTCAGGATCAAGGTCAAATGTTTCAAGAGCTCTTTTTTGGCACAGTAATTCGACTTCGTCGATGAATTCATTTCCACCGTAGTATCTGGAAGTGTAAATAATGATACTATACATTCAAGATTTTGTTAGAATATGCAGAAAATAAGTAAAAATGTACAAAAACATACAAATATTGCAAGAAATGTGCGAAAGTTACTAAAAAATCAGCCAAAATTAGCAAAAGTTACGAGAAATAAGCAAAATTTTGCTTGAACTGTGCAAAAACTAAATAAAAATGGACCAAAAAATTCAAACATCTGCAAAAATTGTGCATCAGTTTTAAAAAATAATGCAAAAATTGCAAGAAAGGTGTAAAACTTACACAAAAATTGGAAAAATTTGCATTAAATGTGCAATATTTACAGAAAATCTATGCACAAACTATAAAGTGCAAAAAAGTATGGAATAAAATCAAAAATTATCAGTAAAATCGCACAAAACCATTATAAATTACACAAATCAGATCATAATAAATTACTCTAACATCGCCTACACTTTTTAATAACAAAAAACCCATATTTTTTCCTCATCACTACTTTTATTTCTAAAAAAAATTTTACCTCACACCAGGATACCCTTCGGAGTATTTATTATGGAGACAACTGGATAGGGCTTGCAAAACGGCCAAACTCGTGAAATTCTCAGACGCAATCATCTCCAACCCCCGAATTTGACGTCTCTTTTCATTTTGAATGATAGAAAATATCTCTGGGTCAGTTTCTGGTAATGATTTGTTCCAAGATAACTCTTTTTGATCAGCTGCCATCGCCGGTGCCCTTTTGCTGAGTTGAGACTTGAAAAAAATTCAAATATCAGTTAAAAGTAACTAATAAATATATTTGATCACTTACTAAACTTTTCAGATGTTGCTTGTAACTTGAAGCAACAAGTTGATGAACTGTGAGCTGTTTTTGATTGATATTTGCCACCAATCGTGGCCACGTAAAACACACACGCCCAATCATGTTGCTTGTTTGCGCGCTGTGGGAAAGAAAATATTTATTAATTTTTGGTAATGTTTTAAGATAAATGTTATTTTTTAATTAGTTTTATGGTCTGAAATTAAAAAGTTTGATGTAGAAACTTGTTTAACTTGTTTTGAAACATCTACAGTACTAGCGCCGTGAGCACCGTTGTTTGTGATCTGTGGTAGCTTAGAAGATACATTTTTAAAATAATTTTGCAAACTATAATTGTGTAATTAAAAGTAGTAATTTTGTTTTGATATAATAAGTAGTGTTTCATTTGCAATTTATGAAATTTTAGTTTGTATATTTCATTCAATTAATATATTTTATGTTAAATTAGAAAAATTAGTATTATAGACTTCCGTAAAACGCAGTGCAGCAGAAACGATGAACAATACGCCATATTTATTCCATATAAATAATAAACAAAATTAAAATTAAGTTCTGTAGTTAATTAAATAATCAAAATTAATTTTTAATTAAATACAAAATTTTTATTAAGCAAATATATAAAGTTTTCAATGTTTTCCCAAATTGGCGCCATTTTGTAGTGACCTCTAGAGGTAACATTCGGTCATCCATTGGCCACATGGCAAACATAACATGCCCTTTTGGACTACGACCAGACACTTAAAATTATTCAAACAAAGGAACTAGTTACACAGAATTAACGAGCTAAAATTTATTTCAAATCAACATGAATCTCTCACTTCAAGACGATGAATCTGAATCTGCTGATGGTCTATCGTATGTCAACTTTAACCAAGACAGCACGTGAGTATAAATTTTTTTTTTTTAAATTTTTTTTGGACCAAAATATTTTTGTTTTTCCAGATCTCTGGCTGTTGGGACTACGAGTGGTTATAAATTCTTTTCCCTCAAATCAATGAAATCTCTTGACCTAATTTATGAGCATTGTAAGTTTTTAAATTGTGCAAAAAATAATTATTTTTAAATTAATTTTTTAATGGCAAAAATGAGAAAACAAATAAAATCATTTATTTTTTATTTTTTTACTTTAATTTTAGCTCAAGTAACTGATTTGGAAATTCCTTGGCTAATTAGTGAAAGAAAAAGTAAAAATTCATGAAAAATTCAATTTGTATCCTAAAAAATGCAAATTTTTATAAATTTGTCATTGCTATTTAGAAATTAATTTTAAAAATTGGTATTGTTGAATAACGTTTAATTGTGATTATTTTTTCAGTGACAGATGAACTTTTTGCTGTCGAGCGGCTTTATTCCAGCGGATTGGTGTTGTCGGTTAATTTCTCGAACCAACGAAGATTGTTCATATTTAATTTTAGGAAGGGTGTGGAGGTTACTACTTTGCATTATCAGAGTGCAATTTTGTCTGTTAAGTTAAACAGAACAGTAAGTTTTATTTGATAACAAAAATCTTCTCTTTTATGGTTATTTGAAGTGAAGTGGAGAGTTTTTTTGTTTTTTTAAAGATCACAAGATTTGCTGTTTATGTGGCCATATTTTTTGAAATTTTTATATAATTGCTTATAAGTTTTGCAGAATTTTTCACTTAATCTTAGCAATTTGCATTTTGTATAATTTTGCAGAATTTTTCACTTAATCTTAGCAATTTGCATTTTGTATAATTTTGCAGTTTTTCTGCACTTTTCCTACAGTTTTTCTGACATTTTTACAGTTTATATGGTATTACAGTTTTTACAGTACCATTGTTTATTTTTGAATAGTTATCCACTTTCATTAAACTGTATTGCAGATGTTTCACATTCTAGCTTCTACAATATTGTTTTTGTTAATTTCATACTTTTACTCCAACTTTGTTTACTTTATTTGCATATTCTGCAAATTTTCTGAAAATGTGCTGTTTTGAACATCTTTCATTTTTTATTATTTTTTAGAACATTTTTATTCATCTTTTTAGCAATTTTAAACACACAATAATTCTACTTTTTCATTTTTTAGCGAATCATTGTTTGTTTGCAAGACAAACTTTGCATTCACAGTACTGGTGACCTCTCACTTCTCCATACCATTTCTGACATGCCATTAAACATAAAGGGTCTTTTTGCTTTATCAAGTAACACTGAAAATTCCTACATTGCATATCCATCAAGTGCCACTGTTGGTGACATCAGCATTTTTGACACTACAAATTTGGTAATGACATTTTTTGGTGAGAAACCATTACAATATTTTAATTAAATTATTTTTTTAACATTTTATAATATTTTTAGTTATATGTTACAACAATATCTGCACATAATGGCTTGTTGGCAGCGCTTTCGTTTAGTCCTTGCGGAACCAAAATCGCAACGGCTTCGGAGAAGGTTAATTTATATTTTTGCTATTAAAATTAATTGTGTTTATTAATGTTTTTGAATTTTATTTTTAATTAGGGAACTGTGATACGTGTTTTTAATGCCAAAGATGGCACCAAGCTGGCGGATTTTCGACGCGGCCTTTCACGGTAAATTGTTATAATAAAATTTAAGTGCTTTTAATGGTGTAAGTATTGGTAAAATGTGAAAATTGGTTTGGAATCAATGTTATCAGTTATTTTTGGCCTTTTATGTGATTAATCCCATGGAAATTTGCTAATTTTAGCTAAAACACAGCAATATTCAATTGAAAGTTACAAAAATTCACCTAAAAATTGCATAAATTTAGATTTATTTAACTAAAACCTGCATAAATATGCATTTCTTTAGCAAACTTCCAAAATTTATATTTTTCAAATGAGAAAAATATCCTAAAAATCATTATTTTCATCTTAAACGTTTGTTTTTTGACTTAAAATCACAAATTCTTAGACAAAATCTTAAAATTTTTAACCATTTTCATCTTTATTCAGCATAAACAAATCCATAACCAATTTTCACATTTACCAACTTATCTACCTACAAAAAGCTAAAACCGCAATCAACTGACCCAACCAAACAAACTAATTCAACTCTTAAATCTCATTTCAGCTGTGCCACAATATACTCCCTGAGCTTCAGTCCAGACTCCAACCTCCTCTGCGCATCCAGCAACACAGAAACAGTTCACATCTTCAAGTTAACCCCTCCGAGCAAACCAAAACCAACTCCACCACCACAGGGATTAATCCAATACGGAAGCAGCATCTTATGGATGGCAAAAGAAATATTTATGCCGCAACAAGTTTCAGAACTTTTTTCTCTCGACCGCGCATTTGCAATCGCAAGGTTACCAATCTCAGGAATAAGAAACATCTCCTCAATCACAGTGTAAGTTTTTACTCAAAAATTATTGATAATAATAAAACGAATTAATTAAATTTATTTGTTTGTAATTTGTATAGTGTTGAAAATTCCCTCCACATTTTAGTCGCTTCGGCTAACGGTTGGTTGTACATTTTCGACGTAAACGCAGAAGAAGGTGGAGAATGTAATTTAGTGAGACAACACAAGTAATTTAATTTTTTGTTTTCTTTTGAAGGTTTTATTAATTTTATTTGTGTTTTTTAAGGTTTATTAGTGTTGGAAGTGAGTTAGAGCCGAGTTTGTTAAGTAATCTTAAGCAGTCTGTTGAAATTAAAGCCGAAGAAGTGAAACTGGCTGAGGAAAAGACAGAAGAAGAAGAAGTGAATTGTGAATAGTGAATAGTAGGAATTAGTTTTATTTTTTGTACAAAAAAAATGTTTTTAAAGATGAAATGTGAATTATGGTTTATGTTATGTTATTGAAGATGATTTTTGGTTGTTGGAGTTATTTGTATGATGTTGCTGTATGGAAATGAATAAAGTTGTTGGTTCAAAAATGAAAAGGTTGATTTACTATTGCTTTTATAATGATGTATTCAAAACATTAAAATGAAACTGCACTCTGTGAGGATTTTTTTTTTTTTTTGAGAAGTACTAAATTTTGGAGTAAATTGCTTAACATGATGTTACATTGAAATTTAAAATAACCTATCAACAATTGTGTAATAATCTGAATGAAAATTTTACAAATTTTAAATGTGATAAATTGTAAAAAAAAAACAAAAAAAAACAACTTGTGGAAATTCTTTTAAAGAATAGGGAGGGAAATAAATTTTGTGTATTTGTCGAAAATGAATTTAATTTGAAGCAAATGAAAAGTCAGAAATCACAGGGGGGGGGGGGGGGAGAAAGAAAGTAAAAAATTATTTTTATTTCTTTACGCAATAAATTTTAGCATTGCAGTGAAGTATATTTCAATGAGGAGCAGCGAAACATTCCGCCGTAGCGAATTTAAACTTTTTCGGGGTTTTCAGTTTTCGATTTTTTTTCCGGACTTTTCGGATTGGATTGACCTTTCTTTGTGGATTATTTGGAATCAGGGTCAAACACCTGCTGATAATCCTCTCGTGACCCCTTTCACCCTCAAGTTCGAATTTGAAATAACTGAAATTCTCAACCTCCCACAGCTATTTTGAACAGAGGGACTACGGAGCTAATCTCACGCCCACCAAAGTGATGAAATTTCGTCCCCACGTTAGAAAATTTTTTTATTGAGGTTTTGATTTAAAAAAATCGAAGGAAACAATAATTTTATTTGGACATTCAACGAATGTTCAGACTTTACAAAAACTAAAGGTATTACGAATCTTTTTATATTTATACCTAAAAGATCGACAAGTTTTATTTGACATTTAGGAAGTTTTTTAGGTTAAGTGGGAGGTCCAAGGGACTGTGCCTGAAAGGCGGACGCGGAAGGTAGTGGCGGACTGGCGGAGCGGATTGGAGGAGCGGATTGGAGGAGCGGACTGGCGAAAATTCAAAAAATCTTCAAAAATTTCAATTTCAATTAAAAAATCTGATTTTTTCCATTTTTCAATTTCAATTTAAAAATCTCATTTTTTCCATTTTTCAATTTCAATTTCAATTTAATTAAATTAATTAATTAATTAAATTCTTTCAACT